>PVLD010003716.1:0-137416 GCA_004027595.1 Dinomys branickii
AGAGGATTAATTGTCTGACTAAATTTGCATGTCTGTATATGGGTTCATATATTTACACTTCGAAGATATCAATGGATAAAGCAATAACCACTGTTGAGACCATATCACCTTGTCTATAGATTAGTTGTGATTGTACTATTTTCTATGCTAATTGGTGTCTGTTTGTCAATATGTTTTTGTACTTTTATTTTTTTTAAATTAAAAAATATATATATTAACTTCATTGGTCAAAAAAAAAAAAGGGTAAATTGATCACTGCTGGCCAATGATTTCATCCATCATGGCTACATAGCTAGTTCAAGGCCAGCCTGCGCTGCATAGTGAGACCCCTGTCATTAAAAACCAAACCAGGGCTGTGCATGGTGACAGATGCCTGTAATCCCAGAACTCAGAAGGCTGAGGCAGGAGGATTGTTGCAAATTTGACACCAGCCTGGGCTACAAAATGAGCTCAAGGCCAGGCTGAACTGTATAGTGAGACCCTGTCTCAGAAAAAGGCAACCCCTGCCCCCCTGCAAAAACCCAAAAAAAACAAACCAGGGCTGGGGATATAGCTCAGTGGCACAGTGCCTGCCTGACAAATGCAAGGTCCTGAGTTCAATTCCCAGTACACAAAACAAAAGAAAGAAAGGAAAGAAAAACACACATACACACAAAACAACCAGAAAGCCAGGAGGGGTGGTGCTTCACTGTGTTGTAGAAGAACTATGTTCAGACCCGGCACCACAGGACAGAAACTGAAGGACAGGGTGTTGACCTGAACAAGTGGGTGTTCCTGCAGGGAGCTGGGTCCCCTATGCCTGGTCCTGTTCATCTCTGGTCTGTACCTTTGTGAGCATCCTTAGTAATAATCTGTTAAAGGTATGTGTTCCTGAGTTCTCCATGTTGTTCTAGCAAATTAAAACTGAACTGGGAGCCAGGGTACCTACCTGGCAAACGAGAGGTCCTGAGTTCCATTTCTTCTTTTTTGTCTTTTTGAGACAGGGTCTCACTATGCAGTTCAGGCTGGCCTTGAGCTCACTTTGTAGCCCAGGCTGGTCTAGAACTTGCAATGATCTTCCTACCTCAGCCTCCCGAGTGCTGGGATTACAGGGATTACAAGCATGCGCCACCACGCCTGGCCAACTGAGTTCGATTTCTGATACAAAAAAGAAAAAACTAAACTGAAAGAGAGGGTCCCTGGAACCCCAGTTTGTACCCAGTCCTTTAGAAGCACTCAGGTACTGAGCTGTTGGATCAACCTTTGGGATCTGAAGCTATGGCCAGGTAAATAGCATCAGAAATTTTTTGGATGTTTTGGGGTAGGATTGAACCCAGGGCTTCACCCATGCCAAGCATGGGCTCTACCACTGAGCTCTGCACCAGCCAGAGTGTGTCGGGACTGAGTTAGAGGATGCCCGTCAGGAGCTGACTATGGAATCTAGAAAGCAATGTGTGGGTTGGTGCTGAGGAGAAAGTCCCACACACTTGGCGAGCCAAGGTCTCGGAGATTCACCACGCTGTGGGAGTCTAGGAGAAATGGTGTTTGTTTCTACCTGAAAACTTGGCACTGCATAAAATGTTTTATTCTTATACCTGCCCACAGTGGTATCATCTTTATTACTTTGCTTGACAATAAGTAGCTCTGAAAGTAATTTAATGTCGCAGCTTTACGAAGACACGCTCTTTACTAGCCATTCCTTACCAACATAACGGGTACATTCAAGTTAGGACATCTAGAAACATCCTAAAGTAACTGATGATAAGACCACAATAAAAAGGTAATATCGAGCCAAGCGTGGTGGTACACATCTGTCATCCCAGCACTCTGGAGGCTGAGGCAGGAGGGTGCTGTGTGTTCAAGACCAGCTTGGGCTACAAAGTGAGCTCCAAGGCCATCCTGAACTGCATAGCGAGACCCTGTTTCAAAAAGACAAAAAAATGTAGATAGATGATAGAGAGGTACAAATAAAACAAAAAGGGAAGAAAAATATATGGTGCAAAGCTTTGTGACTATAGCAGGGATTTAAGCCTTTATGCTTTCTATACATTGTTTACATTTTTACAAGAATATACTGCATATCACTCCTATCATGTTTTGAAAGCTGCCATTACAGAGTCTAGACAAGAGATTGTGACACAGGACGACAAGAGATTGTGACACAGGACGAGTCAGACCCTTCACTCTCCGGCTCTGAACTCAGGCCAAATGAAGGGGCGCAGCCTGTCCAAACTGCACTCAGCCCTGGCTGCACCAGGCTTGAGGTGCTCTGGCCCGGTGAATGAATGAGGGGGTGACTGCTGCTGGGGGCGGTGGCACAGCAGGGTCCTTCTGGGGTGCCGGGAGACGGACAAGGACAAGCAAGGAGGTGGGGCTGGATGGGACTCGCCTTCAAAGAGCTGCTGCCCAGGTGGGAAGATAAGGCTGCAGAAGGCCACCTGGCAGTACAAGGTGGCAGGGGCCCCTGCACGCTGAAGGCTTTCACGTGACAGTCTTATCTTTGCATGGGAGGGTTATTTATTTACAGAAGGCTGAGGCTCCCTGGAGGAATCACTCATTTGGGGATTTCGGAGCTACTGTGCCAGGCACCGACTGGGGACTATGGTATCCAGTAGGTGCTGATCAAGGTTCACTGCACTGAATGAAAATCTTGGCCCCAGTATTCAGCAGGCACTTGATAAATGCTCCTTAAATTGAATAAATATCACATACACAAACCTCTGGCACCATGCTGTGCAGTGTGATAAATGTTGACTTGTGAGATGGAAGAAATACCGGGTGTCCTCAGTGTTGCGTAAATCTGCCTTCCTGATTTGAGTTCCAGACACTTAAACTCAGGACCCAGGAAGGAATCCAGACCATTCACCTCTGTAGTCTTCTACCTTCCATCCATGCACCCACCCACTCACCCACCCACTCACCTGTCCATCCATCCCATCTCTTCACCTGCCCATGCACCCATCCATCTATCCGCATATCCACTCATCCACCCATCACCCGTTCATCCATCTATCCGTCTGTCTACCCACTCATGCATCCACATGCATCATCCACTCTTCCTTCTTTCCACCCTTCCATCCATCCCGCCACCGCTCATCAAGGAATCACATGTGCCAGGAATCACGGAGACAGAGCAGTGAACAAGGAAGGGAAGAGGTGTTTTTTTTAATCTCATTTGTCAGTATGCTAATGGAAGAGACAAACTAAGTAAACAACTTCATAAAAAAGATCTGAGAGTGTTAGCTCAGTGGTAGAGCACTTGTCTAGCATGTCTGATTGCTAGACAATCAAATCCTGGGTTTGACTCTCACCATCTAAAAAATATAAAGCAGGACGAGGGAAGAAGAGTTCACTTGGGCTCCATCTGGAAGTACCACAAACAGGATGCCTTATCAAATCAGACATCTGGGGGCCGGGGACACAGCTTAGTGGCACAGCGCCTGTCTGGCAAGGGCAAGATCCTGAGTTCAATTCGTGGTACAAAGAAAAAACAACAGACAACTGCTCCTGCAGTGCTGGAGGCTGGAAGTCCCAGGCGAAGACGCAGCAGGTTGTGTGCCTGGTGAGGACCTGCTTCCTTGCTCACAGATGGCCCTGGCCTGCTTTGGCCTTGTGTGGTGGAGGGGATGAGGGTTTTCTCCAGAGCCCCTGCTGACACCGGTCCCATCCACCAGGGCTCCACACTCCTAATCACTCCCTCTGCTCTCACTTGCGGGCTTGGTTCAGCCTGTGGTTACTGGGGCGCAGTCGGGGAAACCAGGCCTGGGACAAGGCGCGGGAAGAGCATGACTGGCAGAGCGAGGGGAACACATAGGCCTTGAGGCGGGAATGTGCTTGACGACGAACGCCGGGTATGGTGGCGCACACCTGCAATCCAACCCTCAGGAGGCTGAGGCAGGAAGAGTGCGGTGCGTTCAAGGCCAGCTGAACTAAAAAACAAGGAGTCAACCTGCGGGCAAGTACTGAGGGCTCCTGAACAAGCGTAGGAGGGAGGCAGAGACTTGATGGTAGGGAGACAGGCAGGGCCGGGTCAGGTCGGCATCCCAGGTAAGGGCTTCCGCGGTGCAATGGGTGGAATACGGGCCCCATGATGCCCTAGTCCTATATCCTGAGGCTTTAGATGTGTGACATTCTAAGGAGAAAGGGGCTCTCATGATCCCTGGTTGGGCCAAGGATTGTGAAGACGGGGATTATCCTGGACGTTGTCCCTGGAGCCCTTGGACGAGGTAGAAAGAAGGACCAGGGAGAGGAGGGGGCAGAGGAAAGAGCGCAAAGTAAGGGAAGGGGTACGCAGCCCGCTGGAGAGGAGGAAACGTGCTTTCCTCTTAGAGCCTCCGAAAGGAACCCACCCTGGCCACACGCTAGTTTTAGCCCCTACCAATTTACTCTGGACTTAACATCTACAGAAGTCTACGGGGGTTTGTGTTGTATCAGGCTACTAAATTTATAATCACTTGTTACAGCCAAATGGGGAAGGGGTAGAATCATAGAAAGAACTTCATTGCGTACATTTGTTTGTTTCTTGCCATACTGGGGATTGACACCAGGGCCACATACATGCTAGGCAGCCCTCTACCACTGAGTCAGCTCCCCAGCCCAGGTGTGCACTTTAAACAAAGACTTTTCCGAGGCCAGTGATGCAGCTCAGCATTACAGTGCTGGCCTAGCGTGTGTGAGGCCCTGGTTTTAATCCCTAGCACCACAAATAAAGGAAGAGAAAGGCTTTTGTGGTTGTTATTACAGAATGGGCCTGGGGAGGACTTCCAGGAGCTGCGGGGGTGGGGCGGGACAGGGGAGGTGACAGCAGACCCCTGGATGAGTGGCAATGGTGGCCTGGATAAGATGGAAGAATGCAAACCAGAAGGAAGAGCTCAGAGTTTAAGGAAATCCTAAGGGCCAGAATTGCCTGGATGCTTCGGTGGATGGCGGAAGGACACAGAGAAGGAAAGGCACACGAGGGTGTCACCCCAGGGGACCAGCACCCCATCTCCCCACTTCCTCTGGGGCCTCACACACCCACACCGCACTTGACAGGCTGCTCCTGGGACACTGGGTGCTTTTATGTGATTAGCCAGGAACGAGTTCTCTGAAAAATAAATCCCCTCAGTCTAAAGAGCTTTTATGAGCCAGGGCAGGGGATTAAAGGCAGCCGGGCTGCAGAGAAATCCCGGGGTCAGGAGACAGCTGAGCGTGGAGACTTTTCATCTAAACCTTGAATACGTTTGTATTTTTCATTCCCTGAACTCCAGAGTGGCACTTTAAATACGTGTTTGCCAACATCAGCTGTGCTATTTTTCTTTTTAATTATCCAAAGAGAGATCCTGGAAATGGCTTGGCTCCACGCTGGGGGAGATGAGGGAAGTTCGGCAGCAGGGCGTGCGGGCAGAGAGATTTGAAACCCTTCTGAGAGACCAGAGACGGAACTTCCAGCTGCCCTGAACACGAGTGGCCTCCTTGAGGCAGGACTTGTAAAAGGAGTCACAGATTCCTTAGCACGGACACAGGGCAAACGGATGCATCTCCGCGATAAAAACATCGCGCGCTGTGCTTCTTCATCTGTACCTCATCTGTACCTGAGCTTATTCCCGCCCCGCGGGGGTCCGGCGCAATGCACATGCTTTGTCTTAGGTACTCATGGGCTATGTACGTAGCTTCGATCACTGTGCCAGCCTGCTAGATAGAGACTTTGAAGCTCCAGTAAACTGAACCCACTCACCCGCGCCGGCCTGGGCCTCTGTCCTTCAAGGCATCTCTTGACTCGCTCTGGATAGGAAGCCACCCTCTGTGGCTGGTAAATCAGATGGCTCTCTGTGCAACCTAACCAATGGAAGGCAGGTATAGGACTGGTGGGCGGGACCAACCGGGGCATTTCCCCGCCTCCTCCCAGCAGCGTGGCCCGGAGCGGCGCCGGCCCCAGCATCGGGCTCCCGGCTCCCGGCTCCCGGCTGCCCTGGCTCTCTGCAGTTCCGTCCTGTCCTCTCGGGGCTGCTCTCTGCGGGCCTTGTGCTGCCTACGGCGCCACTTGCATGAGCGCCTCTATTCGGGCGCCTGCTTTTCCCAGATGGAGCCTCAGGAATACATTCGTAAATCAGCCAATTCATTTTAGATCTGGAAGGAGGCGATCCTTTTTCTTTCCCCAAGAGAGAGAATACAGTAAGTAGCCACCGTTGAGCGTGCACCGTGCTGACTGCCAGACAAATGTGCTTCCACAGAACATTTGCAGCAGCTCGTACTGCCAAATGTCATTCGACAGACGGGACTTGAAGAGGCTGGGTCCTTGCCCCTCACGGCCGTGACCCACTGGTTTCAAATCCAGGTACGTGTGCCTCGCTCCAGTCTGGGAGTTTCTCTCTCCAAATCCAGAACATACTCGTGGCCCCTGGGTACATTCATTAGGATCAACCTTCTCGCTGGCTGAAGACTTCATGCCACTCCACTCCAGGGTCTCCCTAGTGATTTCTTAGGGCTGCTATGACAGCCACCTGTCATGGGCGCTCACTATGAGAAAACCACAACATCCCACAATCCTGGTGGCCCGGTGTCTGCGATCAGCTGCTCTCTATGGCCGTACCACCCCCAAAGTCACCAGATCCCGTCCAAAATCACTGTGGCAGACTGGCCACTCCATCTCGTACCCACTCCCTGCCCCACCAAGACTCTGGGGGGTCCCTTCCTGGCAGCCTCTGCCTTCAGGGAGCCTCCAGTGTTTCTTGTCTTGCAGATGGCTGTCTTCTCTCTGTATCTTTATGTATAAAGTATTTGATGCACCCAAACTAGTTTTGAAAAGGAACAAAGTTAAAACTCTTACCTCTACTTCAAGATCGATTATCTGGGAGCAGTGATGCACACTGGTAATCCCAGCTATCAGGAGGCTGGGGCAGGAGGATCCCTGTTAGAGGACAGCCTGAGGTGCACAGTGAGACCTTGTCTCAAAACAAAACAAAGCAAAAACAAACAAAAAGTTTGATTTTTCTTAAAAATCTTGTGACAGGGTCTAACTAAATTGCTAGTGTGGGCTCAAACTCATGATCCTCCTGCCTCAGCCTCTCAGAGGGCTGCGATGACAGGTGTGTACCACTATGGCCAGCTTATTTTATCTTTAACTGAACCCCCCACCTCTTCTCCCACACTCTGGTGCTGGTATTCAGGCAAGCACTTATGCCACTGAGCTATATCCCCAGCCCTTCTGGTGCTGGTATTCAAACCCAAGACCTTGCATATGTTTGGTAAGCACTCTATCATTGAACTACACCCCCAAGCCCTTGAGTCATGTGGATAGTTTTTGTTTCACTGGGGATCAAATCCAGGGGCATGCTACTGCTGTGATGCATGCCAGCCCTTTTTATTATGTGTTCGTTCATTTGTTCCTTCTTTTTTGGTCTTTTTTTTTTTTCAGTACTGGGAATTGAACTCAGAACCCTGCACTTGCCAGGCAGGCACTTATTCCACTGAGCCATATCCCCAGCCCTTTTGGTCTTTTTTTTGAGACAGGGTCTCACTATGCAGCTCAGGCTGGCCTTGAGCTCACTTTGTAACCCAGGCTGGTCTCCAACTCGCAAAGATCCTCCTGCCTCAGCCTCCCAAGTGCTAGGATTACAGGTGTGTGCCAGTTTGTTCCTTTTTTGAGACAGGGTCTTGTTATGTAGCACAGGCTAGCCTTGAACTCCTGGCAATCCTCCTGCCTCAGCCTTCTGATTGCTGGGATTATAGGCATGCGCCACCATGCCTGCCCTGAATTCTGAATTTTGCACTGTCTCTGACAGTGTCTAACTCCTTCTGCCGTTCACCCCAGCTCTCTGACTGTGAAAGCCTTCTGTACTGCTCACTCAAGCTGCCTTCCAAATCATCTGTGAAGCTGGGACCAAGCCTGGCTGCAGAGCAATTTCCTGCACTCTGCAAAACACAGAGACGCACAGGGAGGCCCAGCCCCACTCCATGGGACAACTTCTGAACTCTAAGAAATCGTCTATCCAGACACAGACGCGCAGGGCCTGCGAAGGGCGGGTGTCCTCTCCGTGAAGGCATACAAGCACCACTCTATCAGGGCAGGGGCTTAAGGCATGGCTTGCTTCTCAGTGCTAACTCCAGGATCCCTAGCTTTAGGCTAGTCAGAAGGTAAGCGAGTAACAGGCAAGTGACTGCACTGCGAGGACGGCTTCTGCTGCACTTGTTCCCTGCATTTCACCGTCACCTTTGGAGGTTTGGTACAGAGGGAGCGCCAAACGTGTGATGTCCTGCACCACCACCTGGCTTGAGAGACTTGTCCTTACCTTTTAATTCTCACTCTTCTTATCTGTAAAATGGTGATGTTAATACCATGGAGTTGTCATAAGAAACTCTTAAATTTAATGTATTTAGTAGAATAATAAAATACTTTATGACGGTTCACAGACGATTTTATATGTTTGAGAAAGTGCTTGGAGCCGTGCCTATCCTCGGGAAGTGCGGCTGCTACAGCGGTAGCTATTTTTCACCCCGTGTGGGGGTAAGCGCACCACCCGCCCCAGCAGCTCACGCGGTCTCTGCTCAGCCCCGGATCGGGGCGCCACAGTTCTTTGGGTTGGATCTCTACGCCCTCACCCACAGACTGGACTGAAAATTTTCTACCTGGCTTTTTGCAGATGTAAACCCGTAAGGCTGGGCGCATACCTCCTAGCCAGGAGAGGGCGCCAATCCTGGTTGTCCCCTGGCTTCTCTTATGACCTTTGTCGTGGTGCTTTCTCCCTAGAGACGCAGTTTCTCCAACTGTCAGATACAAGGTTGGCATAGCCCGGGGTTCCAGTTGGCTCTATAAGGCTGGACAAAAGTTATTCTCCGTCCTTCGATGCTCGGGTGGGAAGCAGCAGACATGCAGATGTCCCCACTTGACCCCCTGGTCAGGAGATATTTTTACTCTTTTTCTAGTGCTAGGATGGAACTCAGGGCTTTGTGTGCACTAAGCACTCACTCTATCACTGAGCTACATCCCTGGTCTTTTTTATTACTTCTGATCAGTGCAGATGGGGATATTTAAACTCTTAAGTTAGATGCAGAGGGTCTGAGATGATACAGGAGTTGAAGAACCGAACTATTCCCACCTTTTTTTTTTAGGATCAAATCTTAAGGGCCTCACATCTTCTAGGCAAACATTCCAGTCCTGAACTACATTTCTAGTCCCTTTTATTTTGAGACAGCAGTCTCACTCAGTTGCAGAAGCTGTCCATGAACTTGAGATGCTCCTGCCTCAGCCTCCTGAACAGATGGCATTGAAGGCATGCCCCATTACTGCCTGCTCCCAAAGCCCTTTTCTGAGTTAACCCTCCCAGGTGCTTTGTTCTTCTAGAGCAGCCAACCTCCTGGCCTCCAGCCTGGCTGCCTCCAGACCTCAGGCCCTGCCAGCCTCCCAGTGTCGTGTGCTGCCTATCCACGCTGGGGGCTCCAGAACCAAGGAGGCTTTGCTGTTTGATTCACAAAGGGTTTCTGCCTGCAGGCTCTCACTATGCTCACCTACTAGAGGAGGACAGGGGCAACCAGACCTGCACACAGGAAGTCAACACCTGCAGACTCTGTAGCAATCCGAGCTATGAGAGAACAATACGTGGGTGACCTGAGACCCTAACACGGGGGCCACTTAGGGAGAGGAAAGTTTCCCGGTGGAGGTCATAACTGAGCTGAGACATGAGAGCCGGCACGGTAATGCAGGTCTGTAAGCCCAGCGCTCTGGGCCACTGAGCCAGGAGGGTCTGAAGTTTGAGCGCAGGTCATCATGTGGGAGGCTGGTACAGGAGAAAAGTTTGAGGGCAGCCTGGACAGTTTAGCGACACAACACCCTATCTGGAAAGAAAAGGGCCAGAATTTAGCTCAGTGCAAAAGCCCTGGGTTCAATTCTGGTCCCGCTAAAAAGAAAAGAAAAAGGGCTGCGATTGAGGTCAGTTGCAGAGCACCTGCGGGTTTGCTTCCCCAGTACCAAAAAACAAACAAACAAAAAAAAAAAACACCAGAAAGAGCTGGGCACGCTGGTGCACGCCTGTAATCTCAGTCGGAGGCTGAGGCAGGAGGATCACAAATTCGAGTCCCACCTGGGAAATTTAGCGACTTAGTGAGACCCTGATCAAAAATTTAAAAAGAGCTGGGGATGCAGTGCAATGTAATGGTCCGGGGTTCAGTTCCCATTACCAGAAAAACAAAACAAATGGCCACCAGAGAAACAAGTCTAGTGCGGTGAGACTCCGCACCCCTAATCTTCATAAAAACCTGAGGAACCGGGCTCGGTTGCGCACACCTGTAATCCCACCACGTGGGTCTGAAGCAGGTGCATCGCTGTGAGTTCGAGGCCAGCGGAGGCTACATAGCGAGTTCAAGGTTGGCCTGAACTACATAATGAGACTCTGTCGCAAAACAAAAACAGAACAAAAAATCGGAGAAGGCAAACCCAGCAACTTGGGGGAGGGGCGTCGAGCGTTGGCCGTGCAGGTGGGGGCAGGGACTCCCTCTACTGGTGACAAGAAACTCACAGCGCAGACCCTGAATACCGCTTGGTTTGTGCCCTACGGGCTAATTCTGTCACTCGCTTTTGTATCGTATTTATTCGTTCCACATGCATTTCCTGAATGCGAATGTGTGCCACGCGATATGCTCGATGCTGCGAGCACAGCTACAAAGTCAACAGTGCCACTTCCTGCCGTGGTGTTGACATCCTACAAGACGGTCCCTTTGCTGAGGACTCAAGCGAAATTGACCTCTTAATAACGGGCCAACAGCCATAGATCCCTGCCGCCGGGCAAGGTTTGGATCTCAGCTCCAAAGTGACCTCAGAAAAGTGTGAACGCATTTGTTCATTGTCTGCCCAAACAGTCCATAAAAGCTTCCACTTCCCGGGGACCCCTCAGCTTCTCTAGCTGGGCATGGTGGCACAAGCTTGTAACGCCAGCACTCTGGGAGGCTGCGGCAGGAGTATCTCAAGTCCAAGCCCAGTCTGAACAACTTAAGTGAAGCCCTGTTTCAAAATAGAGATAAAGAGACTGAGAGACACGTTCCTGTTTTGTTGCTTTTTCCAACACAGCAGAAGAACAGCCAGGATTACAGATGCATGCTCAGAACACACTTGCTGAATGGATTTCAAGATTCAGTGGCTCGAAAACTACTGGCCGGCCGAGGTGGCGTACTCCTGCAATCTCAGCACTCAGGAGGCTGAGGCGGGACGCTTACTGCGAGTTCGTGTCCGGTCTGCGCGCCACAGTAAGTTCAAGACCAGCCTGCGCTACATAGGGAGACCCTGTCTCCAAGAAAAAAAAAGGATGGCAGTGCCTTTACTACCACCCCCTCGCTCTGCTTTATTATTCCACACCCGCAGCCCCAAAACCACTGGGCTCGCGGCAGGACGTCGCTCGCAGCAGGGGGCAGCTCCCGGAGCACCGCGCGTTCCTCCTCAGCCCCGCCGCCCTCGCTCCACAGGTCCCGACTGAAGCCTCGACCTGCGCCCGTCCTTTGCCAGCCGATCTTGCGCCACCTCGCTCCAAGGGGAAAACGGGCCTCAGGCAGCGCGCAGAGGTGACCTCAAGAGCCCGACCCGCGAGCCGGCTCGCCGGAGCGAGGCCTGCTAGCAGCTGCCGAGGTGGGCGGCGCCAGGGGCAGAGGCGCAGCGAGGCGGACACGCTAGCCGCTTCCCGGAAGGGGCGAGGGGGCGAAAGGCGGTGCGCAGGGACTGGGACTGTGGGAGGAGCCGCGACGTGTAGATCACGTGACTGTGCGGTGCCGCCCACTTCCATGGGCGGGGCGCATGCAAATCATCCCGGGGCGGCGGCCAATCGTGGCGCGCGCCGAGGGTCCAGGCCCGGGACGGGACGGTGGCTGGCGTGCAGGCTCGCCTCGCGGCTGTGCCTGAGTTTCTGGCGAGCTGCGCTGCGAGCCGGGTTGCAGCCGCTTGCTCAATCTCCTCTTCCCGTGCGGCCGGCTGAGTGAGGCCGGGCCCGGGGCGGGGGGCAGGCGGAGGTGCCGCGGGCCGCCGCTGCTGCCGCGTGCTCCATGCATCCGGAGCCCGCCCCGCCCCCGAGCAGTGGCAGCAGCCCGGAGCTTCCCCTCGGCAGTGGCAGCGGGAGCCGCCGGAGCCGTCGCCACAGCGGGGACGGGGAGCCCCCGGGGTCCCCGCCGCCGCCCGCCGTCAGCTACCCGGACTGGGTCGGCCAGAGCTACTCCGAGGTGATGAGTCTCAACGAGCACTCGATTCAGGCGCTGTCCTGGCGCAAGCTCTACTTGAGTCGCGCCAAGCTTAAAGCCTCCAGCCGGACCTCGGCGCTGCTCTCCGGCTTCGCCATGGTGAGCTCAGGCCGTTCTGCCCTGCCCTGCCCTGCCCTGCCCTGCCCTGCCCCTGCCCTGCCCTGCCCCTGCCGCTCCGCCCGCAGCCCCGATGGGCCGAGGGGCGTGACGAGCTGTGCAGGCTCCCTGACTTGGGGGACTCAGGTGCCTCCAGATAGGCAAGTTTGCGGGAGCGAAAGTGGAAGGGACGCCGGAGGGACGCATCCCTGAAGTTAGAACCGAGCCCTGCCTGCGTGCAGGGAAGGGGAGGGATCGTGGGTCCGACCCACTTCGGGACAGGTGTTAGGAAGTGTGACCGGAGGAGAGCCGCGTGTGCCCTGACACTTGCGGCTAGAAGGTGTTTATTTATTGGCTTCGCTCTCCGTCCGCTGGGAGAGGGGATTTCCTGACGCGTTATTTGCACATTGTCTGAGAGCCTCAAGTCTGGGGTTTGACAACCACTCCCTAGCTCAGTTCTTCGGCAGAAATTCGCCACTGAGTCACTGGGTGTGGGGGAGGAGGGCGGGACAGGTTCCCCTTAACCTGCTCCTGCTTGATGAGGGGGTGGGCACGGTCCCCACCCGCGGTGTCCCGTGAGAAGCCTCTGAGCGCTGGGGTGGATGAGGCTGCAGCCCGGGCAGCAGTGGAATCCTGGGGCGCAGCACTACTTAACTGTATTATTCTCACTTTTGGTGACATCAGCCTGTGCAAATGGGGGTCCCCGCCCCAGCCCTCCTGCTTCTCCAGTGAACGAGCCTGGCCGCTGGCCTTGAGGAAAGGAGCGGCCACACCCGTGTGTCTGGGTCCCTCGCTGTGTCCTGCAAACAAGTGGGCCGCTGTGAGAGCGGGGAGCCACCGGAGGGCAAAGCTGTGCTCGGACCTCTGGGCGTTACTCCCTCTCTGGAGCTTGGCTTCCGAAACGATACATGCAGGCTCCTTTTCAAAAGTGTCTCTGACTTTAAGAAGGAAATTGAAGGCACGCCTAAGAAGGGTTGGGAGAGCGCTGGGGATATGGCCCAGTGGCATAAGCGCTGGCAAACGCAAGGTCCTGAGTTCGATTCATTGTACCAAAAAAAAAAAAACCGGGAAAAAAGAGCAGAGAGAAAGAGAAAGTGAAGAGATGGCTCCCTAGTTTTCAGTTCAGGCCAGCGTGAGGATTTGTGAGCGAGCAGACCCTGCCCCATCTCTACAGAATCTCCAAGAATACTTGACATTTAGCAAAACAATGCCCTGAGCCCCAGGCACGGGGTAGGTTCCTCACTACTGAGTGTGCTGCTCTATCAAGGGACTTCTGCAAGGCCTTGAGCTCACCTGGCAGGGCAGGATTTGAATCCGGGTCTGCTGGCATCCAAAACTTGGTTAGTTACGTGTGCCCTTTGTGATGTACGGAGCTCTGGTCACTGTCTAGCCAGAGGAACTGAGCCTGTGGAATAAGAACAAAAAGAATCTCTTTAAGCCAAAGAAAGTTTTACACCTTGAGGGGAGGGAGCCACCAGTTTTGGCTTTCCCCCTCCAAGTGCTCCGGGCTTAAAGGGGAGAGCACAAGCCAGGGTTGCATGGTGGCACCCACAAGCCTATAACCTTAGCACTCTTGGAGGCTGAGGCTAGGGGATCCTAAATTCAAACTCAGCCTACGCAACATAGTGAGACCCTGTCTCGAAAACAGGTGGGGTGTGTGGAGTCAGCTCAGTGCAAAGGTGGGGTTCAGTCCTCCGTGCTGCAAAACAGATGGTGGGGCACCAGCTCCCTTTCTCTCCTGATGGTGATCATAATTGTAATTGTCTCTGCCCCTTCTCACCCCGGGAGAGGTGAGGATCCCATGGTGACACTTCTGGTCTTCTCTTCCTTGCTAAAGGACTGGCCTTTCTCCTGCTAAAAGCAGTGCAGGAAGGTGGGGAGCCCGGGCAGCCAGGGACATAGGATGGGATTCGCTCTCCCTCAGCATTTCCTTGGGATCTTTACTTTCCCCAGCCTGAGTGGCTCCGCCCATTGACTTCCTCCTAAATTCTGCAGGCTGGGAAGGGCAGAACCTGGACAGCCTCTGTTTTGGGGGAGCAGTTAGCAGAGGGTTTGGCTGGGAGCGGGACCCCTAGGGGAGAAGCCAACACCCTGCTCCTGAGGTGGCCTCAGAGAGGAAGGGGTACCAGGCAGGCCCAAAGCCATGGCAACAGAGTGACAAGTTTCCTGGATTACTCCCCCTTGGCCTGTGAGTCAGCAGCACCAGCTTCCTGCCTCCCCCCCAGAGCTTCCTTCCTGGAGAACTCAAGGAGTCCCGTGACCTTCCGTCCCCAGGCGTGGGAGGGCTGGTGGGGTGCTGGATTCACCTGGAGGCCGAGACCGTGAGGTTGAGGGAAGGTCCCCCAAAAGACCTGGTGAGGAGTGAGTGATTCCCCACTCGCAGTACCGGGTGCCAGCCAAGTGTTAGGGTTAGGCAGGGGACCTGGGGCAAGTGGCTTTACCTCTTTGAAATCCATTTTCTCCTATGTCCAAAGGTAGAAAGAACCTACTCTCAGATGTGGAGTGCAGCCGGGTGGTAAGAGTGCTTGCTTGTCATAAGCAGAGTTGCAGCTTCAGTGCCCAGTACTTCAAAGGAAAACAGAGTGTCTCCCCGTGAGCCCCATGTGGATTCGATGAGGCTGGCCCCAGTGAAGGAAGAGTTGAGGAATTTGTCACGTCTGGACTCTGCACTTTGCAGACTCAATTCCTGCTCCTCATGATGATTCTGCAAACAGCCATGGAAGGAGGCAGGGACCCTCCTCCTTCCATGAGAGAGGACTCTCTGAGCCTTCTTGTGGGCTTTGCCTTGGTTACATCTCAGCTTGGCGCCAGGCAGCCATCCAGGCCTGACTGTCCCCCACAGTACCGAGGCGATCCGGGCCACTGGGGAGGGCAGGCTGTAATGGTAGACTGAGCAGATGATAATTGGGAAGGTCAGCCTGCATCTGTAAACAAAATGCCTTCCATGACCTGGGATCAATTACTTTTGGATTATCTGCCTCCTCGGGCTCTCTGCCTGCCAGCACCCTTTTGTTCCTGGGCTCCGGAGCTGGTTCGAAGGTGGCAGAGAGCTGGAAGGAAATGCTCAGATCATGAGACTTTTTTTTTTTTTTTGTCTTTTTGAGACAGGGTCTCACTATGCAGTTCAGGCTGGCCTTGAGCTCACCTTGTAGCTCAGGTTGGCCTTGATCTCACAGCATCCTCCTGCCTCAGCCTCCTGAGTGCTGGGATTACAGGCATGCGCCACCAAGCCTGGCTCATGAGACTTTATTGAGCAGAATGGGGGGTGGGAGGTGAGACGAGAACGAAGACGTCTCTGTGCCTGATTTGCACTAAGACGTTAGTGACCATTGTAGTGACCACTGAGGCTGTGGGTGGTGGAGCCCTGGCTCTGGGTCCACCCCGGGCCATAGGCTCTATACTCCAGCCACCAGTGTCATCTTCCTGCACCCTCGTGAGGCGCTGGTTGGTCGGCATGGAAGGGCCTTGTGACAGCTGTTGGAAGCGAGCAAGCCTCAGAGCAATGGGGACGGAGCTGAGAAGCTGATTCCAGTGAAGTGAAACGGAGCAGCCTGATCTGCACTGCACGTGGCTTTGGTTCTGGTCCCAGCACTGGCCCTTAGGACTGTTTGACCTTGAGGAGGTCATTTACCCTCTGTGGGCATCTGTTTCCTCATCTATAAAAGTGAGGCAAGCCAGACGTGTAGTGCATGACTGTAATCCCAGTATGCCAGAGGCCAAGGCAGGAGGATCACCGCAAGATTAAGGCCAGTCTGGGTTACATAGAGAGTTTGAGGCCAGCTTGAACTACATAAAGAGATCCTGTCTCAAAAAAATACATAGATAAAATAATTTAAAAATAAATAAAGTGGGACATGGGAAGCTGAGGCAGGAGGATCACAGAGTTCGAGGCCATCCTGGGCTGCATAGTGAGTTCAAGACCAGCCTGAATTACAAAGTGAGACCCTGCCTCAAAAATAAATAAATAAAATTTTAAAAACAAATGTTTAAAATGGTGCAACAGGGCCAGGTAGAGTGCTTGTGTAGCACACAGGAGGCCCTGGGGTTCAATCACCAGCTCTGTAAAACAAATAACAACAACAACAAAAACCCTGCCCGTTGTGGTGGTACATGCCTGTAATCCCAGCACTTGGGAGGCTGAGGCAGGAGGATTGTTGCAAGTTCAAGACGAGCCTGGGCTACAAAGTGAGTTCAAGGTCAGCCTGAACTGCATAGTGAGACCCTGTTTCAAAAAAAATAAAAAATAAATAAATAAAATGGGGTCATAATAGCATCTCATTGTCCTAAGAAGGGGTGTATATTTGCAGAGTGTTTATGGCACCTGACTGGGGGCCCAGGAAGCTCAACAGTGTTCCCATGGTGTCCAAGCAGAGTTAGAATGTGATTCCAGCTAAGCACTGGGGATGGTGCAGTTAGATTTGGAGAAGAGCCCTCTGGTTTTGGGAATGCCAGAACAGCTCCTGAGAGAAGCAGTATGGTCCTGGGCAAAGCTGGGACTGGAGTGACTAGGTTCTTCTGTGAGCAGTGGAGGTCTTGACTGCGTGTTCAGAAAGCTTGAACTCTTACCTAGGCAAGAGGGAGCCATTGAAGGCTGTAGGCAGAGGGGCCATATGAATGTATAATATTGGTATCGATGATAGTTATTAGTTCCTGAATTCATATTGTGCCAGGCATGAGCCTAAAGGCTTTTCTTTCACTCTTACTTAATCCTCACAACAGCTCTTGGAAGGAGGTACTTACTCTACACAGGAAGGCCCTTATGGTCCTAGAGACCCAAATCTCTAGTGAGTAGGACTCAAGCTCTGGTCTGTGTGATTTGGGGTTTTTTCTGCCCTGCTGCCGTAACCCACTTAGCTGGTTGAAGCCTGGGCCTTTGAAGCCTCCCAGATGCTAGGCTCTGAGTGCCCATTTGTGTGCAGGACTTCGTGTAAATGGAATTTCGCAGAATCCTGGTGAGAAGGGCGTTGTCAGCTGGGGAGAGAAGCCTTTGTCCAGGTCCCTAAGGGCCTGGGGCAAGTTTCTGGAATTCCCAGCTGGGGCCCAGTGAGCCTTTGACTGCTGGATCCTTGGCCTAGGTAAGAAGAGCCTGAGCAGATTTCCTGAGTGGCGCTATGGGGACAGCTGGGGTTTGGGGGAGAATTCCCCTCATGGAGGAAGAAACTTTGAACACAATCAGCAGACTCCCCTCTGATGGCGCTGCTGCGGGACTTTAGCCACCCCAGGAGACTGGAGGAGCACAGAGGGTTTGCAGGGGTCTAACCCAGGACTCACCACCTCTTTCAGCAAAGGGCAGTGCCGTCTCAGTGGTACCCGCCCAAGCCTACCACTGGCCTTAGAGTGTATGTAAATGAATGAGTAACGTGGCAGTGGGCCAGTGAAACTTCACTTAGAAAAATTAGTCTGTTGACCACTGGTCTGTGGTGACCAAATTCTTTGTGTGCTGAGAATCAAACCCAGGTCCTCAAAAATGCCCTGTCAAAATTGTTAGCATTGGATGGGGGAGGTGGTGCACACCTGTAATCCCAGCAATTGGCAGGCTGAGGTAGGAGGATCGCCGTAAATTTGAGGCAGGCAAGCCTGGGCTATGTAGCAAGACCCTCTCGCAAAAAAAAAAAATTGTTAGCACAAGCCTTACTCATTTACATGGTTAGAAATTACAGGGGCTGGGGATATAGCTCAGTGGAATAAGCGCTTGCCTAGCAAGCGCAGGGTCTTGAGTTCGATCCCCAGTACCGCAAAAAAAAAAAAAAGAAATTACATATGTAGCAGGTGTGGTCGTGCACACCTATAACGTCAGCACTTGGGAGGCTGAGGCAGGAGGATCATCATGAGTTTGAGACCAGCCAGGGCTACATAGTGAGATTCTGTCTCAGATCTCCTCCAAAAGAAATTACCACCTGTAAATATGCAACATGATAAAACATCCTGTTAATTGTAAACACATATCAAAATAAAAATGGAATAGTTAAAAATAGCAGGTAAGCTAAATAATCGGGTTTTTTTTTTTTTTTTTAATCAGTGAGTGTTGTAGAAGGTCTAATACCACCTCCCAGTTCCCAAAGGATCAAAGTTGGGCCTTACTATTCAGCCTCCTTAGCCCCCGGAGGAGAGTAGAAGCAGCAGACATAGTTCCACCTTAGGACATGATTGGTAAGTGTGTCGAGGGGAAGCATTGATTGGAGGCACTTATCACCGGCTAAAAATATTTATCTGATTAAGTAGTTAGTGCCATATCTCCCAGCCTCCTTCTTAGGAACTGAGGTCCTGCTTTCTGTTTTGTTCGGTTTTTTGAGACAGAGTCTTGCTAGGTAGCATGGGCTGTTTTTAACTCATACCAGTACATAGCCCAGGCAGACCGTGAACTTGTGGCTGTCCTGCCTCAGCCTCCTGAGTGCTGGGATTATAGGCGGGCGCCACCACAACTGTCAGGATCTTGCTGTTTTATTTTTGCATTATTTTCAGTACAGCTGCACAACCCTCAGGACCGGGAGGCCAGGGGTGGGGACACTTGGAAGATGGAAACCTTCAGAGAAAGTCTAGGCCTGAAACTGAGCCTTGCCTGTAAACCTAGCACCCTGGGAGTCCGAGACAGGAGGATTGAAAGTTCATACCTATCACGGGCAACTTGGTGAGACCCTGCTTCAAGATTTAAAAATAAATAAGTAAACAAATTAGATAAATAAAAAGGGGTTAGTGCTGTAGCTCAGTGTGAAGACCCTGGGTTCAGTCCTAGGTGCCACATACACACACAGAAAAAGAGAAATTTAGGCCTGTCTTCCTTTCCCTGGCTGCAGATTCAGCCTGTTAGTGGCTTATGACATAAATTTGGTGAACGGCAGCCAACATTTTCGTAAATGATCTAAGAGTGGAATGCGATACCAGCTGCACTGTCTCTGAGGATAGATGGTATTGGCGGGCTTCGGGGTGAGCGGTGCTTGGGCTCGCTTTGTTATAAAGGCGTGTGGATCTATTTATGGGAACATTCGGAGCGCTGGACTGTCCTGGTCAAGGGAGTTTGTAAACTGCCCTTGCCCTTTCATAATAGACGGTATGCGCTTAAGTGGGGATGGGGGCTGGGACTGCTCAGAGGACCCACTGTGACCGACCCTTTGAGAACGGGGCTGGCTAAGGACAGGGAGCTGACGTCTCCCAGGTCCAGGTGCTGGCCTCAGGCTGGGCTTCCAGGTGCCCAGGTCTCCATGGGCCCTGCACACGAAGGAAGGGACAGTAGCACGCGGATGGCAGACACTTGGCAGAGTCAGCCAGGATCACTTCAGATCACGCAGGCTTTGGCCTTGCCTTGGGGCTTGGCGTCCCCAGCCTGGGGGAGGGTGTCGCCCTGCCTGCCCTGAGGCCCCATGTGGCCAGGTTCAAGGAGGCCCTGGGCTTGCTGGAAGCTGTTTATTTTGGGTTGACGGGCCTGCTCTCAGGCTATATTTACCTTGTGAAGCTGCTTGCAATCTGATCTGATCTCTCTGGACTCTGCTGGGCCCTGGAGTCAGCTGCCAGACCCCACGAGGCCCCCCTGCCTTGACTGTCCCCATCGGGGACACATTCCCCAAGTGGGAAGGGTTCTGGAGAAAGCGGTGACTTGGATGTGGCACTTGGATGTGGCAAAGCCTTGTCACCAAGATCCATGATTTACGCCAAACCCCCGGCTTTCATCTCACTCAATTGTGCCATGCATGCAGCCCATGCTCTTGGTTCCTAATGCGCGGTGTGTGCATGGCCAGCCAGGAATGCGGGGTCCAGGCAGGTAGTGGGGTCCCTTGAAGAGTGAGCAGCAGTCTCCTTTTCCTCCAGTGTCTCCCGCCTCTCCCCAACCCAGGGCTTGGTGTCCCCATCGGGTGTGTCCCCACGGCTGCGATTTCTGGCCCTGGAGCCTGTGGTGTGACCAGTGGTATGTGAGGGTCTCTGGCCAGGTGGGATGGGGTGCACTCTCCTTGTGCAGGGTTGGAGACCGCACAAGGAGCCCAGAGTGGGGGCCAGGATGGGGCAAGTGGGATTTGCCTTCACCAGCCTGGGATTGGCGCCTCGGAGCTGCTTCTCTTCCGCTTCAAGCTCTGTTTTGCTTTTTAACTGAGATTTATTGAGTTTCTGCTCGGCCCGGCGTGTGCTAAACATTTACACTGCAGGGCCTCATTTGCCCTTCCTGGAGACGGAGGGGGGCGCCCTGCACCCCCATTGCACGTGGGCTTTTTTATGTTACTTTATAGTACTGGGGATCACATCCTGGGCCTTTGTGCTGAGCCGCGGCACAGCCCTTTCTAATGTTTTATTTTGGAAAGGGTCTCAGTCTCTGAGTTGCCCAGGCTGGGATCCAATTTTCGACCTTTCTGCCTCAGCCTCCCAGAGTGGTGGTATCACAGGCCTGTCCACTTGTAAAGGGGCTTTAGAGTGCCTTTGACTTAAGGTCTCCCAGCCAGTGGGAAGATAACCCTTTGGGCAGCTGATCTCACCTCTTCAGAGCCTCAGTTTCCCCATTTGTAAAAGAGTAACACAGCTGAGCTGTGCATGCTCGTGCGTGCTTGCAGTCTCAGCACTGCAGGAGGCTGTGGCAGGAGGATCAGAGATGCAGGCCCAGCACAGGCAGCATAGCGAGGGCTGGGGATGTAGCTCTGCGCAGAGGCCCTGGTTCAATCATTAAAAAAAAAGATAATGATGCAGGCACCGAGCACTGCTGACCCTTTGCCATATGCCGGGTCTTGTCAGAGGACTCTGTTCTTTTCATCTTTGAATGCTCATAACAACCCCGAGCCAACAGACATGTGTCGTGCAGCTTAGAGAGGCTGTTATAGGGTCGAGGTCACGGCCTCTACCTGGAGCCAGGGCTCTTTGGGCGAGGTGGCTGGGATATAGGGCAAGGCCTGGAGTTACCTGCAGACAGAATCCCCACCCGGACAGAAACCCCGAGTGCCGGCCCGAGGGCCTGACCCTCCTGAGCGCTCAGATACTGAGCACTGGGACCTGGAGCAGCCAGGCTGAGGCCTCTCCTGCTCGTCCTTCTCAGGTTGCAGGTTCCGGGACTCCGGGCCAAAACAGGAAGAGGAAGCAAGGAGCTGGGGACGGGGCAGGAGGCGAGAGCCTCTCCCGGGTGAGTTGGGGCTGGCTGGTGGCAGAGGCCAGGAGGCCAGGGCCCGCTCCAGGAGGCCTGCGGGATGTGGCCCTAACCTGCCCACCCTGGTGGCCCTCCCTGCTACCCCCTGTCCCTCACCTGCATGGACCAAGAGTTCTCTGGGTTGGCTTTAGGCCACCAGTGATCTTAAAAACAGTCAAAATCCTGATGGCACTGCCCCAAATTTACACAAGCTGGAACTGTTTGGTAAACTCCCAGGCTGCAAAATATGTATCTTTGTCAGTTGTGGGAATTCTTTTTCTTTTTCTTCCTCCTTTACTGGGGATTGGATTCACGGCCCTTGTACTGAGCTGCATCCCCAGTGCTTTTTGTTTTGAGACAGGGTCTTGCTACTGTGCCCAAATCGGGCTTACACTTTGATTCTCCTGCCTCAGCTTCCCAAAGCAGTGGCGTTAATTATGAGAACTCTTAGGCAAAACAAAGGAACCCATTGAAATGGTTGCAGCAGATCTACTATAATACAAACCTGGGTATTTTAAGATCACCCACCCTTTTCCTCAGATTCTCAGAGGTCAGCTTAGCGCTGGGCAGACCTCAATCTCACCATACCTGTTGAGAGAGGGGAGGGGCCTGCCTAAGGCCCCAGGGCAAAGACAGGGTGTTGATGGGGCCCTGTGTGTCTGGCTGTGGCGGAGCCTGTCCTCCAGGACAACTTCAGGGAGACAGTGGTTTTGCATTTCAGCTTCTAAACTGATTAAGTAGGCATGGTGGCACCCTTGTGGTGTAGTGCCAGGTGGGTGGGGCTGAGGCAGGAGGACCACTGTGAGTCAGAGGCCAGCCTGGACCACGTGGCCAGACCCTGTCTCAAAGAAACAAAAAGAAACAAACAGAGAACAATAATAATGACAGAGCTCACTTTTCCTGACGTTTTTCTGCGTGCCGAGCACTAAGTATTTCACGTGGATTAACCTAATCCTCCTGACAGCCCTCTGAGGCTTGTACCGTTACTCCCATTTACAGATATGTAAACAGAGGCAGAGAAAGTTCAAAGAACCTGCCAGAGCCACACAGCCTAGCAAAGGGCAGAGGTGTGAGAGTTGGGAGCCAGGCCGGAGGCAGGGGAGAGCTCGCCCTTGCCACGGTCCTGCTGCAGGGCTCAGGCTGCAGCAGCTTCCTCCCAGCCTGGGGCAGTGGAGTGCAGACCGTTGGGCCAACTTGAGCATCACACTCACGCTCTGAACCTGCCACTTAAGACAGGTGCTCTACAGAGAGTCACTACCCTGCCAGGTGTGGTGGTGCACACCTGCAATCCCAGCTACTCGGTACATGTGCTGCCGAAGCGAGCACAGCCCCAGCTATTTGGGAGGCTGAGGCAGGAGGATGGCAGGTTCAAGGCCAGCCTGAGCAACTTAGTGAGACTGTCTCAAAGTCACAAAAAAGCTGGCATGCATCTGTAATGCCAGCACTTGGCAAGGCTGAAGCCAGAGAATCACCAGTTGGAGCCCAGGCTGTCTCAAAATAAGTAATCCAAAAAGGGCTGAAGGGGTAGTTCAACTCGAAGGTCCCTGGTTTAATCCCCCGAACCACACACAAAAAAGCAGGGTGGCCACACATGGTGGCGTATACCTCAGGATGAGGCAGGAGGATCGCTGTGAGCTTGAGGCCAGCCCCGCTATACACAGCAAGCCCATCTCAGAAAAGCTGACGAGATAGCCAGAGAGGGGTGACTTGGTGGTAGAGTGCTCTCCTGACAGACCCTGGCTTCGGTACCCCCCAGTGATGCTCGCTGTCATAGACCCCTGTGGCCCTTGGCCCGCACCACTCTGGGGATGGCCTGGCAGCTGCTTGCTGCCCGCTGCTCCTGAAACAAATCTGATGAGCTGGCTGCTTCGCATGAGGGAGATTTGCAGGGCCCAGGTGACAGGAGCGGGTGGCACACCCTGGAGTGTGGCCCTGATGACCCCATGTCTCCAGGAACCAGGGAGCAGTGAGTGCATCCCCCTCCATCACCCGGGGCTGCTGGCGCCTGCCTGCCACCTGGGGTTGAACCTGGCTCTTCCCAGAAGCCACTCTGGTTCTTCACTGTGTGTGCTGCGCTCCTTCCCAGAAGGGCCTGTGTGCGCCCTGGGGCTGCCCTGTCCAGCCCCCGCTGCTGCTCCTGGTCCCCAGTGCAGGGCAGGAAGCAGCAGCCCTGTTGGGGTGTGAGAGGGTAGGACCGATGGGTGGCCAGGGTGCTTGTTGAGGATCGAACCCACGGCCCTTACACTACTATGGAGTGACAACCTAGCCCCTATTTTTAAATCATAGTCAGATGTGCATAATGTCAGATTTATTATTTTAGCCATTTATGGTAGTTGGTTGGCAATGACAGTGCTACCATTTGGGAGGTGTTTTCCATGTTCCAGGAACTCTCATTTAATTGTTGAGATAGTCCTGTGTATTAATAGGATATCCTATCTTACGTGTTAAGCTTTCCTTAGGATACCCCAGGCATGGTGGTGCATACTTGCAATCCCAGCACTCAGGAAGCTAAGGCAGGAGTATCTCCACTAGTTGGAGACCAGCCAGGGATACATAGTAACAACGTCAGCTGGAAGTATATAGGAAAACCCTGTCTCCAAAAAAGGAGACAAAGTTGAAGGTCAGAGGGTAAATGACTTTCCTAAGGACACTTAGCTAATGGGCTCCAAGCATTCTTTTTCACCAGTTTTCTTTCCTCTTCTCAAACCAGGTGGATGGGTTTCTTTAGGCCCCCACTCTCTTCGTGATACCAGGACTAGAACTCAAGGCTTTCACTCTTAGGTACATCTCAGGCCTGTTTCTAATTTTTGTGCTTACCCAGGCCCTCATTCAGGTTGCCCAGGCTGGGCTCGAGATCTTTCTGCCTCAGCCTCCCAGAGTGTGTATGTGGGATTTCAGGTGTGCACCACACCTGGCCTCATTGTGCCCCTTACATGCATGTGGAAATTGAGGCCCAAAGTCCCAGAGGCTGGCGGGAGGAGAAGCAGGACTTCAGTGTGGCTCTTTCTGCCCTGCCACTGACCCAGCTGCCTGTCCCCACCCCAGGTGGCCATGGTGGAGGTGCAGCTGGATGCTGAGCATGACTACCCGCCGGGGCTGCTCATTGCCTTCAGCGCGTGCACCACGGTGCTGGTGGCCGTGCACCTGTTCGCGCTCATGATCAGCACCTGCATCCTGCCCAACATCGAGGCGGTGAGCAACGTGCACAACCTCAACTCCGTCAAGGAGTCGCCCCACGAGCGCATGCACCGCCACATCGAGCTGGCCTGGGCCTTCTCCACCGTCATCGGCACACTGCTCTTCCTGGCCGAGGTCGTGCTGCTCTGCTGGGTCAAGTTCCTGCCGCTCAAGAAGCAGCCGGGCCAGCCTCGCCCCACCAGCAAGCCGCCTGCGGGTGAGGTGGCAGCCAACGCCAGCATCAGCGGCGGCATCACGCCAGGCCAGGCAGCGGCCATCGCCTCCACCACCATCATGGTCCCCTTTGGCCTGGTCTTCATCGTCTTCGCCGTGCACTTCTACCGCTCGCTGGTCAGCCACAAGACGGACCGACAGTTCCAGGAGCTGAACGAGCTGGCCGAGTTCGCGCGCCTGCAAGACCAGCTGGATCACAGAGGGGACCACCCGCTGACGCCTGGCAGCCACTATGCCTGAGTACTATGCCTGCCGGGCCCAGGTGCTGAGGCCTGCACGCCCTTCCTTCCTGGTGGCTTTGACCCATGCCAGTTCGGGTGCCTGCGCAGGGCCCTGGCTCTGTGGGCACAGAAAGGCAGGAAGAGGCTTTCGAAAAAGTGACTGCACCTTGAGACTTTGCTCAAAGAGAATAAGCACTTCCTGTTCTTGCAGCTCTGGGGAAGAGGTCGCGGGGCCACCCAGACACTTGTGTCGAGAGAGTGAGTGAGTGAGTGTGTGTGTGTGCATGCATGCGCGCGCAATGTGAACACAAAAATACGCTGCTAAGGGACACTTCTTCCTTGTGTCTGCATGTGTTTCAGCTCAACTGCCTGGTGTGATTTCTCCCGGAGCTCAGGTCAGATGAGCCTCCAAGCAAAGTTTAAAAAATTTGGGGAGCCAGATGTGATGGCACATGCCTATAATCCTAGCACTCTGGGCTGCTGAGAAAGGAGGATTGCAAGTTTGAGACCAGCTGGGGCAGTTTAGGGAGATCCTGTGTCAAAATAAATAGAAATGAAGCCGGGCATGGTGGTGCACACCTGTAATCCCAGCATTCATGAGGCTGAGGCAGGAGAATCATTGCAAGTTTGAGACCAGCCTGGGCTGCATAGCAAGACCTTGTCTCAAAAAGATTCCCCCCCCCAATTTAATAAATAGATAGATAATGAGACTGGGGATGTAGCTCAGTATGAAGATCTAGGTTCAATCTCCAGTACAGCAAAATAAAAAAAGAGGGGACTGAGTCTGGCCTAGAGCATAGCCCCTGCCTAGCTTGCAGGAGGCCCCAAGTTAGATGCCCATCACTACAAAAATAAAAAGAGCTTTTAACATTAGCTTTTTGGAGACATTTCCAAGCAACACAGAACAGCTGCATGACTGCTAACCAGAATGTGCACACACGCATTTCTCTCTGCTGGAGGCAGTTTCGTTCTGTGAAGTTACCATGCGCCGTGAACACTGGATTAGTGGATGTGGGAACCATTGCTCCGAGGGAAAGCCAGGAGTCAGCTTTAGGCCTAATGTTTTGTCACTGATAAACATGCTACTTTGTTGTCTGTGTAAGGACATCTTTATATTGTTTCAGGAATGTTGAACTCATGGCTAATAGCACTGTAGCTTAAACCAGAACAAAGCTTATCTAATACATGTATTTTTTCTGTAAGACAGTTTTAAAAATTTGAGGGCTGGGGTTCTAGCTCAGCGGTATAGCACCTGCCTGGCAAGCACAAAGTCCTGAGTTTGATTCCTGGAAGCCCCCCAAAAACAGGGTCTCACTGTGTGGTCCAGGCTGGCCTTGCACTCATGGAGCCCAGGCTGGCTTTGAACTCAGCAGTCCTGCCTCACCCTCCCAAGTATGCACCCCCTTGCCCGGCTGTCCGTAAGACATAACCTGCATGGGTTTAGGGTGCCACACAAATCCCTTTGGTGCTAAAGAGATTGAACCTAGCGTTTTTCTTTTGTCTTTTTTTTTTTTCCTTTTTCCTAGCACTTTTGCATCTATGAGCTACATCCTTAGTCCGCTGGGTTCTATTTTAAGCACCTTTGGCACCAATAAGAAGCACAAAAATGTGACACTCAGTAGACTGTGAAAGGGGCCGGGGATGTAGCTCAGTGGCACAAGCACCTGCCTGGCAAGTACAAGGTCCTGAGTCCAGTTCTTGGTACCAAAAGGAAAAAAGGGGCAAGATTAAAAAGAAAAATATTGTGAAAAAGGATACTTGTTTTCAGTATGGGAGCTGAGTGTCCCTGTTAGACTTTAGCAATTTGGTAAATACACAAATTAGAATTAGAAAGCCAAGCCTGGCAGCACACACCTTAATCCCAGCGGTTGGGAGGCTGAGACAGGAGGATCACCTTGGGTTTGAGGCCAGCCTGGACTACACAGTGAGACCCTGTCTCAAGACACCAAAACCAAACACCCGAGGGTAGTGCAGCGCTGACCTCATGGTCTGTCAGCCTGAATGCCTTCTCCTAAAGCTAAGGCCCCTCCCTTGCAGAACCCAATGCAGCGGTCCACTTCAGACTGCCTGGTACTTGTATTCATGTTCAGCTCCCCACCTGTACAGGTGTCTTCTAGCCAGGCTGCTTCCCGTCCTTCACACAATGAGCAGCACAGTGCTGCTAGCTGCGCGTCTCCCTTGAATCACTTCCTCAGCCTTTGTCTTCTGTAAGGTGTGTGTTTTGGGAGTGTTTAGCCCCTGCTTCTGTAGAGTGCTCTGCCCATTGGGTCTCTGCAGTTTTCTTGTCCTCCCCACTGGACGGTGTGGTGTGTGCTGGGGGAATGTTCTGGGAGGCCAAGCCGGGACAAGGGCGAGCCCAGTAAGCAGGTATGCATGTGGGCCGCCCCCAGCTCGGCTGGCATCTTTCTGAGCAGGGACTGTTGTGATCTCCAGTTCTGTAGGTAATAACATGGAGGTGCAAACAGGTTGAGTCACTTGGCCAGCGTCCAGGCCAACGGACGCTGCAGCAGAGCAGAGGCCCTCGCACAGATCTTCCTGTTAGCTGACAAAGGGGATGGTCAGGCGCACGGGGCCCGTCTCGCTGAGTGACATGCGCAGGAGCTGAGATGTAGCCCCTGGGCCCCGGGCTGACTCCGGGCCAGCTCCCTTCTCAGTGCATCGCCTGTCGGGGCCATGGAGGCCCTGAGCTGAAGAGCTCTGCTTGTCCCAGCCGCTAACTCGGGCGTCTAGCGTGGTCTTACAAAGAAGCTCTTTGGCCACAGTCAGGGTGGATACACATGTCCCTCTAGTCACCTCGGATTCACCCCATGTCCTGTGCCCTGTGAGCCCAGGACCAACCTCTGGCGAGGCACAGGCCGAACTGGGCAGAGGCCATTCTGCAGAAGCCTGTCTGTCCCCAGGGAAGCCCTGGATGCCTCTTGTCTATTTCTCTAGCTCCCCCCTCCTTTTAGTCTACTTGGGGCGGGGGCACTGAACCTAGGGCCTTCACATGAGCTACACTGAGGCCTTTCAAATTTTTATTTTGACACAGAGTCTTAGTAAGTTGCTGAGTTGCCCAGGCTGGGGTGGAACTTGTAATCCTCCTGCCTCAGCCTCCCAGACTGCTGGAATTACAGATGCACACCACCACACCCAACTACACCTCCCCTACTTCACCCCAGGAGGCTGAGACAGGAGGATCGTTGTGAGTTCGACACCAGTCTGGACTACAAAGTGAGCTCAAGACCGGTCTGAACTGCATAGCGATACCTTGTCTCAAAAAGACCCCCCCCCACAAAAAAACTTTGTAGTTCCATTTTAAAGATGGAGCAACCGAGGCCACTTGTTGAGGACCATGTGGCCTGTCAGTTAAGGCTCATGGACCCAGCTCTGTGTCAGAATTTGCTAAGGATGGACAGGTATCCCTGGGCATGAGACCTAAACATCCCATAGCCTGTTTTTGTTGTTTTGTGCGGTACTGAGGGTACCAGGGCCTCCTGCATACTAACATTAGCATTCTAACACCTTCCTTGGTGCACAGCCATTTATTTACTTATTTATTCATTCATTCATTAGGTTTTTTTGTTTTGTGTTTGAACACAGGGCTGGCCTTCAATCACCACGTAGTCCAGGTTGGCCTGGAACTCATGGTGATCCTCCTGCCTCAGCCTCCCCAGGGCTGGGATTTCAAGCATGCATCACCTTGCCCAGCTATTTTTCTTGTTTTTTGGTTTGTTTGTTTTGGGGGTTTTGAGATAGGGTCTATATAGTTCAGGCTGGCTTGAACTCACTATGTAGTACAGGCTGGCCTTAAATTCAGAATCCTCCTGCCTCATCCTCCCAAGTAGCTGGGATTCCAAGCTTGTACACCACCCCCAGCCTTCATAGCTTTTAAAGCTTCCACTAGATCCCGGAGGTGGGGAACCCTGTATTAAGGTGGAAAGATGGGCCTCTGCCTCGGGGTGGTCAGCATGGCAGGGGCTGCTCACACCCACTGGGGCGACTCAAGACCTGCAGCTGCTGACCCCACTCCGCCCCCAGGTAACCCCGTGCTGCAGGCCATGGCCCCCCTTTCGTCACTCCGCCTCTCTGCTCCCCCGCGCCTCTCACCACAGGCCCTGGGAAGCACCCCCGCTTCTTTATTGCTGCGAACTCAGGGCAAAGACCGTGACAAGGGGGTCCCCGTGGCAGCCGGGAGAGACGCACTGGCCCCTCTGTTGGCAGAGACCAGGTGCTGGGGAAGGAGGCGCCCAGGGTGTTCCCAGAGAGGCTGCTCCTCCTAAGGTGCACCGGTCTGGGCAGTTGGGTGACGAGGTCTCTCCTGCAGGGGAGGGGGCGGCATCTGAAAGACCTGCACCGGCGCCCTCTCCTCCTGGCCTCACTCACACCCCCGGAGGGGCTGCGGCAGGACCTGGACCAACAGATGGGCAAGGTGGGGTCCCCTCCTCATCCCTAGGCTGACTCCAGCCTAGAGCCCACCCTGGAGGCCCCGCCAGCAAGCGAAGATGTGGGCGGGGCCAGACTTCAGGGGCGGGGGCAGAGAGGAGCGGCTCAGCTTCAGGACCCCAGAATTTGGCGCTCGAGCCCAGTGCCCAGCGTGGTGGCCTGTGCCTGTAATCCTCACACTTAGGAGGCTGAGTCAGGAGGATGGCAGAGAGTTCAGGGCCAATTTCAGCTATGTAGTGAGCCCCTATCTCAAAAGATAAAAGCAAAACAGGGTGTGGTGGTACACACCTGTAATCCCAGCACTGGGGAGGCTGATCGCCAGTTTGAGGACAGCCTGGATTACAAAGTGAATTCAAAGCCAGCCTGAACTGTGTAGTGAAACCCTGTCTCGAAAAGACCAGAAAAAAAACAAAAACAAGAACCCAGCCCTCTCTGCCCACCCCAGACTTCAGGAGACCTGCATTTCCTTTGCGCCCTGGAGCTGTATCCCTGCTTCACCTGACACCTCACCTGATGTCAGTCCCCTCCCTCCTCCTCCTGTGTCTGTGAGAACATGGCCAGGGCATCCTGGAGCACACCATCGGGGTCCAGAAGCTTGAGCTGCAGCGGGCAGAGAAGGAGGCACTGGGGAACGGGCCCAGACTGTCCGAAGCAGGCCTAGTGTCTCCGGGGCTCTGTCCCTCTCTGCCTGTGGCCCCAGGGACATGGAGGGCTGCCCACCTTAGGAATGGGGAACTGAGTGGGCGCAGGGGCCTCATCACGGCCAAAGTCGATCACAGTGCCACACCTGGCCACACCCTCCACCCAGAAGCCCTCGAAGAGCTGGCCGTGGTCCAGGTGGAAAAAGCGTCCGTGCCCATGCTTCTGGCCTCTCTCCCAGCTGCCCTCGTAGCGGTTCCCATTTTCTAGGAAAGGACAGGAGTGTGGGCACTGGGCACAGCCAGCCTACCAGCCGGGGCCTCCACCAACCTGGGGTCGCTGCTGGCAAGTGGGAGCTCCATGCGGAAGTGCATCACCAACAGTACCCTTCACAGCAGCCTTAGGAGGAGGCTTCTCTGGGCATTGTTTATCATCATCCAAGAACTAGTCCTGTGATGAGCTGCTGAATGGACTCGTAAGAGGTGGGGCCAAAGGGGCATCATGGCAGTTGCCAGTAAGCCTAGTGCTCTGGGAGGCTGGGGCAGGAAGATGAAAAGTTTGGGACCAACCTGAGCAATTCAGTGACTTAGCAATACCCTGTCTCAATATTTAAAATTTTCAAAAGCCCCAGGGACGTAGCTCAGTGAGAAAACCCTGGATTCAATCTCCAGCCTGAAAGGAAAAAAAAAAAAAAGTAGGGGCCAGTTGAAGAGAGTGGGTCATAGGAACATGGCCTCAGAGATGAGAGGTTGTCCCTAGCCACTTTCTGTCTGGCTTTGCCCTCTCCATCTGCCATGACAGGGTGAAGCCAGTTCACCACAGACTCCACCTCTGGAACCATGAGCCAAGACAAGGCCTCTCCTCTGTGGAATTGTCCTGAAGTGGTTTGTCATAGCAATGAAGAGCTGACCATGCACCCACCTGTGGTCTCTCAGCTGACCCAAGGAGGGAGGCGAAGCAAAAGGGTGAGTGGACCCAAACTGCTTAGGGGAGTAGGGAGCTGTGGAAGGCCCGAAAGTAGGTCAATAAAGAGGTCCACCTGGTGCTCTTCCCTGGTTCCATGCATAGCTGGCTCCTTCCTTTCCTTCTGGTCTCTGTTAAAATGCTCAAATGAGCCAGGTGTGGTGGCACACACCTGTAATCCCAACACTTGGGAAGGTGAGGCAGGAGGATTGCTGCCAGTCCAAGACCAGCCTGGGCTACAAAATGAGCTCAAAGACAGCCTGAACTGCATAGTGAGACCTTGTCTCAAAAAGACAAGAAAAAAAAAAAAAGCTCAAATGTCACCTCCTCTGGGAGGCATTCTCTGACCGGAAGTCCAGCTAAGAGCCCTGTTCCCAAGTCCTTTGTCATTGTTTCCTAAGAATTCCTGAGCACTTTCTCCTCTTTTTTTTTTGTTTTTTTGAGATGCTAGGCCTGGAATCCAAAGGCCCCATACCCCTCAGCTGCATCCTCAGGCTTGTTTTGTTTGTTTTAACTTGGAGACAGTCCTCCTAAACTGTCCAGGGTGGCCTCTAACTTGCGTTCCTCCTACCTTAGCCTCCTTGGTAGCTGGGATCACAGGTGTGTGCTCTGTAGCACTTTTGACTCACAACTAAGAGACTGTATGACCTTGCGCGGGGGACTTCAATCTTCTGTGCCTGTTATGAGTGTCTAATTTCTAGGATTGTTTTGAGAATTAAATGACCTTAGGGCTATGATTATTATAGGGAGTATAAGAAACTTTCTTATCTATCAGCTTATTGTTAGATTCCCTTATTTTTAAAATTTTATTTCTCAGGCAGGGCGTGGTGGCACACACCTGTAATCCCAGCACTTGGGAAGGCTGAGGCAGGAGGATTGTCTCGAGTTCAAGACCAGCCTGGACTACAAAGTGAGCTCAAGGCCAGCCTGAACTGCAAAGCGAGACCCTGTCTCACAAAATAAAATAAAATTTTATTTCTAAGTTCCCTTACCAGAGTATAAGGGTCCAGGGCTGGGGATGGATAGAGCTCAGTGGCCTAAGCGCCTGCTTGGCAAGCGCAAGGTCCTGAGTTTGATTCCCAGTACCAAAAACCAAACAAAACAAAAGCATCGGGGAGCGTGTGAGGGCCCAGAAGGAAAGGACAAGGAGGGCGTCTCAGGCTGGCTCTGTGAGGGCGTGGCCGGGCAGCGCCGAGGACGGTGACCTTGTGGGGGTCTGGGCGGGGCGGGGGGCACTCACTCAGGCGCAGCATGCCCTTCCCGTGGGGCTTGTCCTTCCACCACTGGCCCTCATAGATGTCACCGTTGCTGTAGTACATGCGGCCCCACCCGCAGCGCTGGCTGCCACGCCACTCACCCTCATAGTACTCCTTGGATCCGAAAAACTGGACCCCGTAGCCCTGAAAGCAAGAAGGTGCCTGGTTCACGGTGTCCCCACCTTGCCAGGGACCCAGACCACACACTGGAGCTGCTTCCGCCCTCCGCCCTCTGCTGCTGCTGTCGAGCAGCCCCACCGCTTCTCTCTGTTCCTTCCCCTCCTCTCCACAGGGCACACACCCTCCATGCAGTAGCCAGACCGACGTGTGTGTGTGCGTGCGCGCATACGTGCATTGCACCTGGCCCTCCTCTGTGGTAGGCAGGTGCTCTGCCACTGGGCCTCATCCACCCTTTCCAGTCTGACTCTGACGCAGGAATCCCCAAGTTGCCTAGTCTGGTCTCCAACTTGCCATCCTTCTGCTTCAGCCTCCTGAGTTTGCTGGTGTTCACCACCCTGCTTGGCTCAGAAAGATATTTAATAACTCTTCTGCTCACGTTTGGCCAGCATCCCCAAACGCCGGGATCAGGCACTGCCTGCACGTCACCCAGGAGTTGCCACATCTACTCAGTCACTGCTCCCCAAGCTGGGAGAACTTTTGCTCCTCCTGACTCAGCCTCCCAGAGTGCTGGAATCACAGGCATTCACCTCCACCCCTGGTAGTGCTTCCTGGCTTTGAGTTTGATTCCCTCATCAGTAAAGGGAAATGATGATAAGTTATTGAGAATTCATTCAGCTGTTGCCATCCCATTCCAGGCTCAGGTGGGCCGGGGATATAGCTCAGCTGCCTAAGTGCTCGCCTGGCAAGCCTGAGGTCATGAGTTCAACTCCCAGTACAAAAAAAAAACGGTGAACCATCCCAGGCTACTACAATAGTAGCTGCCCAACAGCAATACTGTAGTCATTATTTATTTATTTATTTTTTGTCTTTTTGAGGCAGGGTCTCGATACGTAGTTGAGGCTGGCCTTGAGCTCACTTTGTAGCCCAGGGTGGTCTCAAACTCGCGACGATCCTCCTGCCTCAGCCTCCCAAGTGCTGGGATTACAGGAGTGTGCCACCACACCAGGCAATAGTCATTATTTTTGAGACAGAGTCTATATGTAGCCCAGGTTGGCCTCATGTGCTCGCGTGATCCTCCTGCCTCAGCCTCCCAAGTGCCTGGGACCACAGGTGTGAATCACCAGCCCTTACTCATGACAGTGTTGGTAGCCATGGCCACTGCGCATGGTGAGGATCTGTCCAAGTCTGTGTGAGCGGCTGGAGATGTGTCCCCGCCTCTGCCTGGGTCCGCCCCCTTCCTTTCTGCTCCTTGGCCAAGGGCGTGGCCTGGGCTTCTTGCTCCTATTTCCTGCCCTCCCTTTTGCCCCAAGCCCAGAGAAGGGGCATTCCCAGGACGGGACACCCAGGGAAAGGAGGCTGGAAAGGAGAGGAGGAGGGTGGAGGAGGCCTCGCCCACACCTGGTGCCCCCAGAGCCTGCCACCCTTCCGGGTTTGTTCTGAGAAGACTTACCCATCCCCCACTTCTCCTTCCCCACCCATCTGGCCACCCTCCTCTCTCTGGAGGACTCTCCCTTTCTACTCAGGCCTCATTTTTTTTTTTTGTTTTGTTTTGCTTTGTTAATTTTTGTTTTTGTTTGAGACAGGGTCTCACTATGCAGTTCAGGCTGGCCTTGAGCTCACTTTGTAGCCCAGGCTGGTCTCAACTCACAATGATCCTCCTGCCTCAGCCTCTTGAATGCTGGGATTACAGGCATGTGCCACCATGCCCGGCTTTTTAATTTTGTTTTGAAGCAGGGTCTTGCTAAGTTGCCCAGACCAGACTCAAGCTTGCAGTCGCCCTGCCTCAGCCTCCCAGAGTGCTGACAGTCCAGACATGTGCCATGAAACACCAGCTTCCCCTCTGATTGGTCCTGTACACACACACACACACACACACACACACACACACACACCTGCCTGGCTCCTACCCAGGCCCCAGGGCATGCTGGGAACACTCACCAATTTCTTGTCTTGCTCCCACCAGCCTGAGTATACTCTTCTGTATTTCCCCGTCTCTCGGTCAGGAAGGCTGAGGGTGCCATAGCCATCTCGCTTCCCAGATTTCCAGTCCCCTTCATAGATGGCTCCTGTCTTCTTCCAGACCTGTGTTCCCTTTCCTGGTGACACAGATGGGCCAGCACTGCAGGTGTGACTGCCTGGGACTGGGGACCAGCTGCCTGCCTGGGGCTCCGGGACCATGCAGGATGATTCTCATTCTTGAGGGCTGAGTCGGGGCGTGCCCTTCCTCTCCAGACTCAGCACCCACCCGGGGACCCCAGGCAGCCCCCTTTTCTCCAAAGAGCAACTCTAGCCCTTGCCCTGAAGCTAGGCTGACAGAGCGAAGCCCAGCTAGAAACCTGCCCCCAGCATTTCAGCCTTAGTTTTTTGTGGTTTTTTTTGTACGGAGAATCAAACTCAGGACCTTGCGCTTGCCAGGCAGGTGCTTGTGTCACTGAGCTATGCCCCCAGCCTGTTTTGTCTGTTTGAAACAGAGTCTCACTATATAGTTCAGCCTGGCCTTGAACTCACTTTGTAGTCCAGGCTGGTCTGGAACTTTCAAGGATCTTCCTGCCTCAGCCTCCTGAGTACTGGGATAACGTGTGTGTCACCATTCTTGGCTTTACCTCTTAATAATTCCACCTAGAACCACAAGTGGCCAAGGTTCCCAGGACATGTTCTGCACGTTTTCTCCAGTTCTAAGCGCACCTGGAGACCCACGTCCTACTGATCCAGGCCCTCTCCTTCCCCACTGCAATCCAACTAACCTGGCTTTCGTACCAGCTGCGCCCTACCTCAGGGCCTTTTCACCTGCTTGTCCTTTGGCCTGGAACCTTCATCTCCAGACTCTCCTCCTCCCCCCTGCAAGCCTTGCCTCAGAGCCCACTTCCTCTGCCCGCCACCCCTTACCCCACTGTTTCTCTCTGTGACCCCTGAGGGTTCCTATCACAATGGCTGTTTCCCTTATTCTGACACTTGCTATCAATGATCTGTCTCAGAGGAATGTGAGCAAAGGAATGAACAAAATGCTTTTTTGGGGGGGACAGGGTCTCTCTGTGGAGCCCAGGCTGGCTTTGAACTCACAGTAATCCTCCTGCCTCAGCCTCCCGAGTGCTGGGATTACAGCTGTGTGCTCCGCACACCTGGCTATGAGTAGAACACTGATGGAGTGTTTGGATGGGTTAATTCACATCTTGGTCCTTGATAGCCTGGGACAAAGCCAGCATTGTCCTTATGAACTTTGTGACCTTGAACAAACAATTCTTTGGGTTTCTCTGGGCCTCAGAGGGTCTTCTTGTGTCACATGGGGACAAGAATATCTCATGGGACAATAAGTGTGTGTGTGTGTGTGTGTGTGTGTGTGTGTGGTAGTGAGACTTGAACCCATGACCTCACACATGCTAGATGAGTACTCTACCACTGAGCTCCATCCCCAGTCCATCGTAAGTGCTTCACACTAATTCCAGCACTCTGGGAGGCTGAGGCAACAAGATTGTGAGTTGAAGGCCAGCCTGGGCTACATGTATGAGGCCCTGTCTCAAAAAAAGAAAGAAATTCTCTAAAGCTGGCATAGTGGTGCATGCCTGTAATCCCAGCACTCAGGAGGCTGAGGCAGGAGGATAGTTGAGAGTTTGAGACCAGCCTGGGCTACAAAGTGACCTCAAGGCCAGCCTGAACTGCGTAGCGAGACCCTGTCTCAGAAAGACAACAACAAAAAAAGAAACTCTCTAGAATTTTAAAGCAAGTTAGAAGCTTGGTCAGATTTTCAAATAAAAACTCTTTTCCTCCTTTAGGGCGTAGATTATATCACCAGGACTCTGGAGCCTGGAGCCCAGAGCCCAGACCTGGGGCCCAGTGGCCCAGTGAGTCTCACAAGGGTCCCAGGATGGCTTCTGAAGCCACCACCTCTGTCCCCAATGAGCTCTGCAGGCTGCTTCGTGGCCCCACCACTGCCCACCGCACATGCTGCCCCATCCCCACGCACCGTGTCGAAGGTTGTCCTTCCATTCTCCCGCATAGTGGTCACCGTTCACGGCATACACCTGGTGCCTCAGGCCGTTCTTCTGGGCCCTCTCCTCCCAGCCCTTCCACAGGGGCGCTGACTTCTTTGGGCACTTGGAGACTGGCATGCTGGCTGCCTATGTGGGGCTGCAGGGCGCTGGCAGAGGGTGAGTGCATTGGGCTCAGGGCACCTCATGCGACGCCTGCTCCTGTCACAGCAGAGGCGGGTGAGTCATGTGCCTGCCAGTCCTGGCGCAGAGCAGCCTTTGGTGGGGACCCGCGGTGCTGGAATGACACTGGGCTGACACTGGGCTGCCCCTCCCCTGCCTTCCCCTGGGGGGCCCCTTCTGGGGGGAGGGGGTCTGATGACACAATTGCTTGGGAGCCCAGGGAGACCAGTAGGAACCTGGGGCTGTGATGGTGCCAGGGAGAAGCTGTCCCTGGAGAGGAAGGACAGTCAGCTATTTAATGACCAGAATGACCAATCTTGGGCCTTAAGTCTGGAGAAGCCTGGGGGAGGGGCAAAGTGGTGTGGAGCACTGGGGTCCATGCAAAGGGACCAGGGGTGCCGGGCAGACACCTGGCTCTGGACCACCTCCAGGGACACACCTCTCCCCCTTGTCCTGCTTCATCTGTCTGGTAGATGGGATGGTGGCAAAGCCTTAGCAGGGGCTCAGGAACTGTTGGGGGAGCCTGCCCGAGTACAACTGCTGAATTCTGTCAGAGCCATTTTGGGGAATGAAGAACTTCCTGGGACGTCAGGCTGAAGTGTTACAATGAGACAGTCCCAGCTGTCCCTGGGCTCTGTGTGCCACCGTACCTCATCACCGACTTAAGTTTTCCCACCAGACCTGGCTGTGCTCCTGTGCTGCTTGTTGGAGCTACTGAGGCATGCTGGGTGGCTCGGAGCCTCCCCCAGGGTCTGGGAGCCATCCGTGCTCCTTGTGTCCTCAGGACCTCAGTGCAAACATTCATGTTCATCTGTCCATTTCCCTAGGGCTTCTTTGGGGCGCTATATTCACCAGCCATCCGCAACTTTTATTGAGACAGGCTCTTGCTAAGTCACTGAGTTGCCTAGACTAGGCTTGAACTGGTGATCTGACTGCCTCAGCCTCCCAGAATGCTGAGTTTACAGGTGTGCATCGCTATACCTGGCTACATTTATACTTTATATTCCCTTTAGGTAGTCACTCTGTACACATCTGCCAGTTGCTGGACTGCGTGGGAGTCTTAGAGTCCCAGGGAGGGCTCAGGCGGGAGCGAGAGTCTGGCAGGCTGGGGCAGCAGTGTGAAAGAGTTTGGCTTCTGGCTGAATGCTGGGTTTCCAGTCTACACTGGAAGCATCCTCATATGGTCTTGGAGACCAAGCTCAGTCCTATCTTCCCCCGCTGGGCTGCTGGGGCTGGAATCCCCTGTCCATGCTCTGGCCCCCACCCAGGAGCAGTTTGAGCAGCAGGGCCCTGGGGACTGTGTCTTCTCTGCTCCTTTCCCACCATGCTCAGTGCTTGCACGTAGCAGGCTTTCAGCCAGGAAGAGCCAAGCAGACACTGACGGCATCCTTCTTCTTTTTCTCTTTTTTCTTCCTCCCTCTGCCATTTCACTTCCTCTAAGTAAAGTGACTGCCTCAACGGCAACCAACTATTTTTGGAATGAAGGATTTCCTAGAACCTCAGACTTCCAGCATTTGACTATGTACTGGTACCTAGACATTGGGGGGGGGGGCTGCTCTGTGTCTGAGTCAGCAGTGAGGCCTGGACCATACTGGTTTTTCCAAACTTTAACAGTCATGCTCCAGAAGACAAAAAATCACTCTTGGCCAAGAAAACTGGAAGCAGAACCTGGAAGCAGAAACCAGGCTAGGGTCCTAAATATATTTTCCATCCAGTACCACCTGCACTAAGATTCATCTTTATATTTAAATCCACTCACTTAAAAAAAATTGAAACATTTATCCAAAAAGTAGACTTTACACATGATTACTAAAAATGCAAAAGCACTATTAGGTACCTTAAAGTGAAGATAACTGTAAAAATTAAAAATATTAAAAAGAACCAATTCCAGTCTTAGTTTGATTTTGTTTTTTGTTTTGTTTTTTCTCTTTTTGAGACAGGGTCTCACTATGCAGTTCAGGCTGGCCTTCAGCTCACTTTGTCGCCCAGGTTGGCCTTGAATTCGCAAGGATCCTCCTGCCTCAGCCTCCTGAATGCTGGCATGACAGGTGTACACCACCACGCCTGGCTCTAGTCTTAGTTTGATACTGTGGTTTATAGTTGGCGAGGCTCTAAGGTCTCTGTTAAAATGAGGGATGCTGGGCATGATGGGACATGACTACAATCCTAGCATTTGGGAGACTGAGGCAGGAGGATCGACTGGAGTTCAAGGCCAGCCTGAGCTATGTAGTGAGACCCTGTCTCAAAAAACCAAACCAAACCAAACACAAACCAAACAAACAACCCCCCCCAAACAAAACAAAAACCCCACAAAACCATGAGAGATAAGCAAAGATTAAAGTAGGTGTTCCCAGGCATGGTGGAGCACATACATCTATTACCCAGCTGGGCGTGATGGCGCACGCCTGTAATCCCAGCACTGGAGACAGGAGGATGGTTCGGAGTTCCAGACCAGCCTGGGCTACGAAGTGACCTCAAGGCCAGCCCGAACTGCATAGGGAGACCGTCTCAAAAAACAACAACAACAATCTATTATCCATAGTGGGCTACTAGGGCTGGGGATATAGCTCAGTGGAATAAGTGCCTGCCTGGCAAGCGCAAGATCCTGAGTTTGATCCCCAGTACTGCATAGTGGGCTACTAAGTAAGACCTTTGTTTTTGGTTTTTGTTTTTGAAAAAAGCCAAACATAGAGGCTGGGGATATAGCTCAGTGGAATAAGTGCCTGCCTAGCAAGCGCAGGGTCCTGAGTTCGATCCCCAGTACCGACAAAAAAAAAAAAAAAAGCCAAACATAGTGGCACAAGTTTATCATCCCAGCACTCGCAGAGGCAGGAGAATCACAAGTTCCACCCCAGCCTGCCAATTTAGCCAGAGTCTGTTTAAATTTTTGGAAAAAAAGGGCTGAAAATATAGCTCAGTGGGAAAGCCCTGGATTCAACCCCAAACGAGAAAAAGAGGGAGAGCGAAATTCCGTATCAACCGCAAATCCCGAACTCCCAAGCTGACACTTTCTCCTTGACTTACTTAGAACTTGGAGAACCCTGTCTCTAATTACTTTTAGGTGATAAGGATCAAACCCACTCCCTAGCACCAGGCAAGCAAGTGCTCCCCGCGGAGCCACACCCTCAGCGCGAGCCTAATAACTTTCTGATGACGTCTCTGGAGGTTGCTGCTTAGCCAGTGCGCCCTAATACACCCCGCCCTACACTTTGCACAACGCAAGATCTGATCCAGGAAAGTCTCGGTTGCCCTGCAAGGAGGTGGATAGAAACAGAAAGGCTTGCGAGCCCACCCAGGTTGTTTGGTCCTTAGATAACAGTAACAGGGGAGAGGGGGACGGGGCGCAGACATCTTGGGGTCAGCACCCCCCTACCCGTTCACCTGTGCCCACCTACGCTCGCCGGCAGTCTCGGCTTTGCGTCTCGCCTGCAACCCACAGTTGGTGTCCTAGACGGCCCGGCCCGGCCAGGGTCGCTATGACAACGCGCCGCCCCAGCAAAGCAGCCCGGCAGAGCCCGCCCCTTCCTGCTGAGACCCAGCGGCGGGAAATTTTGAAAGGGCGAACCAATATCACACCGGTTCTTAGTCTTGTGACAGACCATAGGAAGTTCTGTACACATGCCAGCCCTGAAGCCTGGGTACACAGCACATGCAAAAGCAGGTTCAAGTTACCAAAGCCGGATTGTGGTGGTGCAGGCTATAATCTTAGCTACTCAGCCTGCTGAGGCAGGAAGGTGGCAAATTCAAAGCCAGTGGGGGCAATTTAGTGATTTATGAAGACCCTGTCTAAAAATTTAAAAACTTAAAAAGTGTTGGGATTGTAGTTCACTGCAAAGGTCCTGGGAAAATTAAAAGCCACAGTCCTTCCAGGGACCTTGGGGAGCTGGGGACCTGCCCAGGCCTTCCCCTTTCCTCTCAGCTGTGTCCCCTACTCCTCAGCCCAGTCTTTACCTCAGCCACACTCTGCACACTCACTTCCTGTTGTTCTTGGAAAATGCTGGGCCCCTCCCCGTCTGGGGCTGCCAGATCTTCTACACTCGCTAGAACCCGGTTTACACTCAGAATTTCCACAGCTATTTGCCAACCTTCGGTCCTGCTTGTGTTTTGTGTAATGCCCAGCATCAACACATTCGTGTATACACATAGTTATTGTCTGTCTTTGAAGACAAAGGTTTTTTTTCCCACTCTTATTTTCAATAAATCATAAATGTTGTTCCGGGTAGAGTGTTTACCTAGCATGCACGAGGACCTAGATTCTACCCCCACTACTGGAAAAAAAATACTCATGCTGGGGTTGGTGGTGCATGTCTGTAATCCCAGCATTGAAGCTGAGGCAGGAGGATCCCAAGGTTTTTTGTTTTTTTGAGGGGGGTGGTCTTTTTGAGACAGGGTCTCGCTATGCAGTTCAGGCTGGCGTTGAGCTCACTTTGTAGCCCAGGCTGGCCTCGAACTCGTTAGGATCCTCGTGCCTCAACCTCCCGAGTGCTGAGATTACAGGCGTGGGCCACCATGCCCAGCAGCCCCAGGTTGGTTTTTGTTTTTACTTTTGAGACAGGGTCTTGCTATATAGTCCAGGCTGGCCTCAAACTCAGAGCAATGCTCCTGCCTCAGCCTCTGCAGTACTGAATTCACAGGTGAGTGGCACCATTCCCAGCTTTAGAGGCTGGGCAATTTAGTGATTTAGGCAAGACCCTGTCACAACATAAAAGAAGAAAAGGGATGTGGCTCAGTGATAGAGTTCTTGCTTTGTGTGCATAAGGCCCTGGGTTGATCCCCAGCACCACAAAAAAGAAAGAGAGAGGAAAGAAAGAGAGAAAGAGAGAAAGGGAAAGGGAAAGGGAAAGGGAAAGGGAAAGGGAAGGGAAGGAAAGGAGTCGGAGTGGTGGCACACACCTGTAATCCCAGCACTCGGGAGGCCGAGGCAGGAGGATCATTGTGAGTTCAAGACCAGCCTGGGCTACAAAGTGAGCTGAAGGCCGGCCTGAACTGCATAGTGAGACCCTGTCTCAAAAAGACAAAAAAAAAAAAAAAAAAAAAGGGGAAAGGAAGAAAAAGAGTGGGGAATGTACCTTAATGGAAAGGCCCTGGGTTCAACTGCAGTGCTACCACCACCAAAAACCAAAAAGCAATCAAATACAGACTAACATAACTAATAACACCTGTAACAATCACTGCCATTTTGCCATATTTGAAGGCAGAGCCAGGCGTGGTACTACACACCAGTAATCCCAGGATTGCAGTCAGCTAAGTCAGGTAGAAATTTTTTTTTTTTTTTGCGGTACTGGGGATCGAACTCAGGACCTTGTGCTTGCTAGGCAGGAGGTAGAAATGTTATAGGCAGTCGGGCCCGGCCAGGCCCTTGAGGGAGTCAGTGCGGAAGGGAACACATCACAACTGGGCTGGAAACGCATCTGAAGAGGGTTAAAATCACAGTGGCCGGATTTACCTACTCCCCTGAGGGCCAAGTGGGAGTTTGAGATCATGGGTGCCATCACTTTGAGATTTGCTGTACAGATGACCGTTCCCTCCCTGGGGGCGGCCATCCTCTCGCAGCTGCTGAGAGGAAGGCTGAAGACAGGTTAGAGCTCATACAGACTATGTTAATGACGTCACCCATACGCCCTTGCTACTATTAGATCAACACAAGCCAAGCAGCTATACTTATTTTTTTTTCTTTCTTTTTCTTTTTTCTTTTTTTTTTTTTTTGGGACTGGGAATTAAACTCAGGACCTTGCATTTGTCAGGCAGACACTTATGCCACTGAGCTATATCCCCAGCCCCAATACTTAGAATCCTATTGGTTGATTACAATCCTATTGATTGACTATAATTTTGGTCCATGTTGTGCCCACCCTGTGTTTTACTCTATAAAACTTTCTCAGAGAATCAGAGAAGCGGGCTCTTTGGCAACCCACTTGGGGCCCTGCCTGTCTCTTAGAAGCGATTCCTGTTCCCCAGTAAATTTCCCGACTCAGCCTCTACTGCTCCTTTGGCTTCTGGGGATGCAAACTTGGCATATTAATCTGGCAAGCTGGGAGTTTCATACTTTTTTTTTCCTATATCACCAGGACTTGGGAAGCTGAGGCAGGAAATTTCAGCCCAGGTTGAACTATACAGTGAGACCCGACCCCCTCACCTCCCAAAAAGCAAGACAGCAGAGAAGGTTTTGTGATTTTTTACTGCTGTCTGTGGCACCCAGAAGAGTGTTCACAGTTGTTCAGTAAGCATTTGTCAAATAAGTGAGGGATGTGCATTCAGGGATCCCAGTTCTGGGAGCTGAAGGTCCCCCACACCAGCTGAAAGAGGTTCATTTTGTCCAATTTTTTCCAGGGGCCAGGGACCCCAGGAAAGGCAATGTGTCTTCCTGGGGAGTGGGTGCTGTACAGAAGCAGCTCTGTCTGCTTCAGGCTGTTTTGTGCTATCCCAGCTGTGACCGCAACATGTCACACAGCGTCCCAGTCCTGTCTTGTTCCTCCTCTTCGGTCTCTCGCAGCTATGGGTTACAGGCTGCTGATCTGTGACTTCCAGTTGTCTGGAGTCTTTGAGAGCCCTGGGTAGGGGGCAGAGGCCGACTGGGCAGGACACATGGGTACTTCTCACCCCCTCTGCCTCAGGGAGTCTCAGGGGAGAAGGCAGCAGGGTTCATCTCCTTCCACACAGGTCTGGGCTGGGTTCTGTCACCTGCCCACTCCATCCCACCAGCCCTGGGTATGGTGGTGGCTTCCTGCAGGTGCTTGTAAGGGGCTGGCTGTGCTTCCCTCTTCTTTTCTCACTTTTGCCCTTTGTCACATTGGGTGTCACTGTTTTGTTTTATTTATTTCTTTGTTTATTTTTTGAGATAGGTTCTCACTATGTAGCCCAGGCTGGCCTCGAACTCACAGTGATCCTCCTGCCTCAGCCTCCCAAGTGGTGGGTTTAAAGGCGTGTGCCATCACACCCTCAATTCTTTATTGTATACTGCCGTCATCTTCCCTGTGCTCGAGGTGGAAACTATAGCCACTGAACCCACCACAGAAATGAATGGACCTGTCCTGAATTCTGAGGCTGCCATCCTGACTGGCGTGGCTACATTCTGAAGTCCACCCTGGCCCTCACGCCTCTGACACTGGGTCCTCCTTGTCCCCTCCTCAGGCACCCAGCCAGCAGCCCCAGCCAGCCTTCACCCTGGTACAAACTGTCCTTTGGCTGGTGGCCCTGCCCGAGCTGCCTGCCACCTGCTGAGCAGCTTCTTATGGTGGCCAGGCTGACACCCAGCCCCAGTCTTAGTCCCACGGCAAGGGACACTTTTCCAGCCCTGTGGCTTATCTGAGCAGGCTGGCTGGAAGGGCGGGTCATGAATCTACCAGATTCTTCTCTCCGTGACAGAGACCAATCTGGTGGCATTTTCCACAGGCCCTTGTGTGGGTGGCATGGGTGGTGTGGCCTGGCCTCTCCCAGCACGTCTAGGGGCTCCCACCCCAAATACCCTTCCATATCGCTTGGCCGATCAGTGGCTGGAATGTGGACTCCTCCAAAGGATGCTGTGTACAACTTGGGGTGCGGGTAGCTCCCTCTGGAGTCCGGGGCACAGGGCCGCCTGCCCCCACAGGTCTGCATATTCTCTGGAGAGGGATGTCCCTGGGGACAGTATCTGCCATAGGACTCGGCCTGCCAGCTGTCCACCTCCAGGGGGTGCCACTCCCATGGACAGCACAGCCCAGAGTGGGGTCAGCCCGGGCTGAGCAGCTGGGGCCCCGAATTCCCAGAAGTAGCAGGAGGGACCCACCTGTCTGTACAATAGACAAGGGTGGCAGCAGCCCAAGAATCCATCAGCAGGTGAGTGAGTAAACAAAATATAATACAATGGGATATTGTTTGGTGATTAGAAGGAATGAAGTCCCCACACATGCTCAGCATGCAGAAGAGTCTCGGAAACGGCGCAGAGTCAGAGGAGCCAGACATGGCATTTACTATTCTTCCATTCACTTGAAGTCCCCATAATCCCCCAGGTGTGGTGATGCTCACCTTTAATATCAGCCCTCTGGGAGGCTGAGGCAGAAGGACTGCAAGTTTGAGCATAGCCTAGGCAATTTAGAGAGAACATGTTTCAAGATTAAAAAATTTAAAAAGGTGTCCAGGCCTTGTAGCACAGGCCTGTAATTCCAGCACTCAGGAGGCTGAGGCAGCAGGATTGCCTGAGAGTTCAAGGTCAGCCTGTGCTACATAGGGAGTTCAAGGGCAGCCTGGAGTACATAGCAAGACCCTCACTGAAAAAAAAAAACAAAAAGAAAAAAAACAAAATACAAAAAATAAAAACATAGGAAAGGGGCTGAAGACAAAGTTCAGTGTGAAGGCCCTGGGTACCCCCCCCCAACTATCAAATATACATACATGTATGCTTTAGTTTGTTTTTGTTTTGTACCAGGAATCAAACTCAGGCAGGTGCTTCTACCGCTGAACTATATACTTGCTCCATAAATAAGATATTCTTTTTCTTTGATACCAGGATTCAAACTTAGGACCTTGCGCTTGCCAGGCAGGTGCTTGTGCTGCTGAGCTATATCCAGGGCCCTTACCCAGGATATATAGGAAGGTCTATAGAAGCAGAAATACAGATTAATGGTAGAAGGGAGAAGAGAGAAGTGAGGGTATAGGATTTCTTTTGGGGGTAAAAAAGTGTTTTAAAACTGAAAGTCCAGCCCAGCCTGGTGATGCATGCCTGTAATCTGAGCCCTCTGGAGGCTGAGGCAGGAGGATTGTCTGGAGTTCAAGAACAGCTTGGGCTACAAACTGAGCTCAAGGGCAGCCTGAACTGCATAGCGACACCCTGTCTCAAAAAGACAAAAAGCAAAAAAAAAAAAAAAAAAAACAAACCCTGAAGGTCCTGATGGTTGCACTCCGCTGTGAATGGAATAAGAACCATTCAATTGTACGCTTTAAATGAGTAAATAGTATGACATGTGAATTATATCTCAGTAAAGCCGTTTTTATTTTTATGCTTTTGTTTTCTGAGGCAGAGCCTTGCTATATATTCAAGGCTGGCCCTAAACTGACCACTTAGCCCTGATGGGACTCAAACTCACACCTATCCTGAGTGCTGCGATTCCACGTGCGCGCCGCCTCGCCCCGGCAGGAAAGCCATTTTTAAACGTCTCCGGTGCAGAATGGGCGCCCTCTAGAGGATGTCAGATTTCCAGAATGAGCCATTGACCAGTTTTGTTTTGAGACCGGGTCTTGCTATATGGCTCAGCCTGGTCTTGGGCTCCTGATCCTCCAGCCTCAGCCTCCAGAGTGCTAGAGTTACAAGCTTGCAACCACGCTCCCAGCCCCACTTTATTTCCACATCTGTAAGCACCAGAGAGACTCCAAGAGAGGTGACTGCGTGGTGGGCTGTGCCTAGTTATCCTCCCTGCTGTGCTGGGCATTGAAGTCAGGGCTTTGTCTCACACTGACCTACATCCCAGCCCGTTTACCTTTGTATTGAAGTGTAAATACATAGAAAAGTAGGTGTATCATCAGTGGATAGCTCGAGAAATTGTCACAAACTGAACACAACTTTTATGTGAGAACCCACACACTGGAACTGTCTTTCTTGGGACCTCTGCCAAATGTTTAAATTTAGCTGAGCCTGGTGGTGCACACTTGTAATTCCCGCACTCAGGAGGCTGAGGCAGGAGGATTGCCAGAGTTCGAGGCCAGCCTGAGCTACATGGTAAGATCCTGTCTCTTAAAAAAAAAACAAAGAAAGAAAGAAAAGAAAAAGAAGAATATTCCTGTCACCCTGGAAAGTTCCAGGGGACAGAACTGCTCTTGCAGGGGGCTGGGGGTATAGCTCAGTGGCATAAGCGCTTGCCTGGCAAGTGCAAGGTCCTGAGTTCGATCCCTGGTACCGGAAAAAAAAAAAAAAAAGAACTGCTCTTGCAGATGAGCTTTGACCTCTAGCCTCCATCCCTTTACTAGAAAGTTTTCCTCTGCTTCTTTCTCCCCCTCCAAACTTCTTTCTTAAAAAATTCTGTGGTCTGCAAAACGCTCCGTGCGAAGCAAACATACTGTATGCAGGAATAAACCAGTGGAGACTGCAGTATTTGAAAACAGTGTTGCTGCACAAGGCGATAAAACTGATAAATCATTCCAAGGAGGAAGGCACAACTTCACTAGCAATTAAAGAAGTGAAAGTTAAAATACCCTGCAAAACCATTACATACCGTCTAGACTGAGCAGAGTGTGTAGAAATAACAGACTCTGATACCGGCTACACTGTGGGCTGAGACACATGACACACTGCTGCTTGGTCAGCCTTGCATCTGCACATAGGTAAATTCTCCCAGAAGAAATCTCGGCCAGGTGTGGTAGCAAAAGCCCAACACTCTGGCAGGCTGAGGCAGGAGGATCTTGAATTTAACCTCAGAGTGAGCAACTTAGTGACTTAGCAAGAGCTTGTCTCAAAATAAAAAAATTTAAAACGCGTTGGGAACGTAGCTTATGAAGGCAAAATCTCAAAAAAAAAAAAAGCGCCACTTAATGACTACTATTTATCCCGTAAATAGCTGGCATTGTTATGTAGTTTGGGGCAAAAACACTGGCTCTGGGCCAACAGACTAGGATTGGCCACCTGCCACCAAACGCCAGTCCTGGAGCTGGTGCCTCCAGCACTGGGAAAAACAGGTAAGAGGCTTCACGGTCTGTCTTCCAGGGGTCGCAGAAGCTCTGGGATTTTATAGAAAACGAGAGCAAAGGGATTGGCAGATTGCCCACCCCATCCCACTGGTGATTGCCGAGTCAGCCCTGGCCTGGAGGGTGAGAGAAGAGGGCCCCTGTGCCCCCAGGGGAGAACTGCCCCTCCAAGCCCAGCCAGCCTGTCTCTTTGGGGTGGTTCCAGTCCCTTGTCCTAAAGATGTCTACTGACCAGACCGCCACTCCTGGCATCAAAGATGCCTACAGAGCACAGCTCAGAAGGGAAAGTTAAACAAGCAGAAGCAGAGAGGGACAGAATGACTGGGCTCCCTTCCTGAGCCATAGGACTGCACTCGTCACAGCCTCTGCCTCCCAAATGCTGGCATGTTATTTGTTTTATTTTTATTATTTTTGTCATTTTGAGACAGGGTCTCACCATACAGTTCAGGCTGGCCTTGAGCTTACTTTGTAGCCCAGGCTGGCCTCGAACCCACAACGATCCTCCTGCCCCAGCCTCCCGAGTGCTGGGATTACAGGTGTGCCCCACCATGCCTAGCTCTGTTATTTATTTTAAAATTTCATTTTTATTTAGTTTTGGATTTTTTTGAGACAAGGACTTGCTATGTAGTTTAGTTTGTGTATGTAAGGGAGAGAAAGAGGCTGCTGGCTGCCATTCCTCCTTTTTGCTCTTGCTGTTTTTGCTGTGTACCTCCACCATGAACTGTTGCCCTCTGCCATGTGCCATTGTGCCTCAGAACTAGCCAAATATGGACTGAAACCTCCAAAAACTGTAAGCTTAATAAACCTTTCCTTCCTTCATTTCGGGTGTTGGGTATTTTGTCTCAGCAACAAGAAAAAAGTAACCAAGACAGGTGGCCTTAAACACACTATGTAGCCCAAGTTGGTCTTCAATGGGTGGTGATCCTCCTGCCTCAGTCTCCTGAGTGCTCGAATTACAGGTGTGCACCACTATGAACAGCTAAATTTTATTATTCTTAGTCCATGTTTGCTGTACATAATGATTACGTTCACTGCGGGGATTTGATATCTGCATGTAACACATTTTAACTCTCCTTACTTCCCCCTCCCCTAAACATTACTTTTTTGAAAAGGTTTGCTTCTCACAATAATATGAGGCTGGTAGGTATTTTAAAGATCAGGACCAGGTGTGGTGGTGCATGCCTGTAATCCCAGCACTCAGGGTGGCTGAGGCAAGAGGATCACAAGTTTGAACCCAGGCAGGACTTAGCGAGACCCTGTCTCAAAAAATTAGAGTTAGAAACGCAGCTCATTGCAAAGGTCCTACGTTCAATCTCCAGTACCGCAAAAACAAAACAAAAAGCATATATATACAGAATCTGTCAAGAAATGTATGCACATTTGAGGAAAAGAAAAATACTATGATGTCTTTTCAACAGATGGCGATACCCTTGTACGGGGGACCCCAGAGGCTGTCATCCATCAAACCCGCCAGGTTGCTAGCCCTTCGGAAGAAACTGACAATGCGCGTGCAGCCATCTCAGGGACCGAGCTTACCCCAGCCGCAGTTCGCTGTACTGATCAAGGTCTGGAAGCGAACGGCACCACCGTGAGCACCTCTTGTCATTGTACAGCCCGGAGGTAACTCCTATTAATTTCACGATCTCAATAAATGTAACATTAAAATATTTACACAAGTTTTTCTTTTCCTGAAGCGTGTATACTTTTGGTGGACTCTGTGTGTGTATGTATGTCTCTATAGCGCATATATACACACCACATATATGTATACATCATATATATGTAGATATCATATATATCGTATATATATCATATATGTATCATATATGTAACAAAACTACAGTACTCAGTCCCTGGATCTGGGCCTTTAAAAAGAGTCAGAGGCGGGTGAAAAGAAAAGGAGGCGGATTTTTTAAGGCTGACGTCTCGGGCGTCTTGCCTTATTTAAATGAGCATGCGCACAGCCACGTTCCTGTACTCACTGCGCCTGCGCCAGGTGATGGGCCAGCAAGCTCTCTGCTCCGCCCACCTGGTGGGCGGAGATACTCGCGTGAGTTCGTAGAACCCGCGTTCTTCCGTTCTTTACACAGGTTCCCCCTTTGCACATGCGCAGACCTCAACACTAGACGGAGATTCCTGACTGGCGGGTGGAATTGCGCCTGCGCCCTGACCATCCTTGCCGGAAGTAGGAAGGCTGCGTTACCGGGCCGAAAGGGTGGAGGGAAAGAGGGTGGGGACGTTAACTGCCATCCTCTCTGTGTTACGTGCTAAACCTTCGAATGTTAAGAACCGAGTGCGAACGCAGAGAACTTTCGATTTTTCTTGATGAGACAGGGTCTCACTATGTAGTCCAAGGTGGCCTTAAAATCCCTGTGTAGCCCAGCCTGGCCTCGAACTCGTGGTAATCCTCATGAGTCAGCCTCCTGAGTGCTGGGATTATAGGCATGTACCACCACGCCTGGCTTTTTATTCATTTTGATACAGGGCCTGGCTAAATTGCCCAGGCTGAGTGGAATTTGAGGTCTTTTGTCTCAGCCTCAGGAGTGCCTCATTGTGCCTGGCTGGTTTTACTTAAATAACACTTTTTCAGCCTGCGCACGTGCAGGCAACCAGTCTTGAAGTCATTCAGACATGAGGAAAAAGAACATTAAGGTGGGAGGAAGTTTCCCTGTCCCCAAAACCTTTATTTAACACACGTAAACAAAACTAGTTTGGAAAACATTTTTAAAATCTAAAAGTAAAAACTGGTAGGGGTGATGGACGCTTGTAATCCCAGCACTTGGGAGGCTGAGGAAGGAGGATCACTGCGAGTTTGAGGCCAGCCTGGGCTACACGGTTCAAGGTCACCCTGAATTACATAGTGACACCCTGTCTCAAGATAAATAAAAAAGGACTCAGGGAGGAGAAAACGGTTTTCATCTACATGTACATATGGTTCACCAGAAATTTTTAAATGAGAGCCAGAGAAGAAGAAAGCCTGCAGAGTTGTGTGGTTCTTGTCATCAAGGTTACAAGTGTTTTGAAGTCCTGCGCACGTGCGTGTTAGTGTGACTCATAAGCAGTTAGAGCAGGTTGTGTCCTACTAGGCGTGGGGAGGCCCTGGTGACTGTTATCCCGCCCCTGCCTGGATGGACTTCTCAGAGCACTGCTGCAGTTAGCTATGGGACTGGCCTGGGCACAATCATGACCCTGTAGGGTAATTCCCAGTGCTCTGGCAGGCTGAGGCAGGAGGAACTCAAGTTGGGCAATTAAAAAAAAAATCTCAAAAAATTTTTTTGTTTGTTTGTTTGACTTGAGACAAATTTTGCCTATGTAGTCCAGGCTGGCCTCGAACTTGTGGCGATCCTCCTGCTGTAGCCTCTCAGGTGCTGGTATTATAGCCATGAATCACCATGCCTGACTCTTAAAACATTTTTAAAGGTCTAGGAATGTTGCTCAATTTAAAGGCGCCAAGTTCAATCCCATTACCAGCAAAAGAAAAAAAAATTGTGGCCAATAAGATACTATCTTGGGTTCCTAGTCCCTGGGTAATGAAAAGCAATAACTTTGAGTACTAACGGCTGTGTTGCAATGGACCTGGGCAGTGACTATTCAGTTCTTTGTTGTTGTTGTTGTTTAGTATTTGAGACAGGGTTGTGCTACAAAGCTCAAGCTGGCTTCAATCTCATTATGTAGCCCACTTGACCTGTAGTTTGTAGCAACCCTCCTGCCTCAGCCTCCCAATGCTGGGATCACAGCACCATGCCTGGCAGTTATCACTCTCTGATGCTGACTTCCATCTTCTCAAAAACACACAATAATCACATTTACCTCTCAGAGTTCTTATGATGACTAAAGAAAATGGCCTTTGTGAAAACGTGCTATAAACACTGAGCTGGTGCTTGGCTAAAAGATGTGGAAAATGTTCCAGGTGATGTTTGCCCTCTTGTCAAACATGGGGGACTGCCTGAGCCAGCAGAAGTCTTCAGGTGCTCTGTATTCTGCAAGGAGCGGTTCCCTCCCCACTGCAAACTGGCCCACTGGCTGCTTTCAGGAACCACACTTTGATTGGTTTTAAACCATCTATCAAATAAAACTTGCTTTTCATTCAAAGGCCAGCACAAGCCAGGTGTGGTGACTCACGCCTATAACCCCAGCACTCGCAGGCCATGGCAGCATGATCACCATGAGTTTGAGACCAGCTTGGGCTACGTGAGCAAGTTTAAGGTCAGCCTGAACTACACAGTGAGACCCTGTTTCCAACAAAAGCAAAACAAAATTGTTTCTCTCAGTTTCTTGTTTATGCTGACCTTTTTTGTTTTTGTTTTTGTTTTTTTGACTCGATATGTAGTTCAGGCTGGCCATGAACTCACTGTGTAGCCCAAACTTACCTTGAGCTGGCAGCAATCCTCCTGCCTCAGCCTCCTGAGTGCTGGGATTATAGGCATCTGTCCCTATGACCTGTATTGTTGATTTGGAAAGCAAATCATTTCCCTTATTAAGCATGAATGAAACTGAAGTATTTTTTCCTACATAATCATATTAACTGACTCTTCTGTGAAGGTTTTCAGATGAGGGGAAAACATAGTATTAATTAATATATATATATTTTTTTCTTTTTTTTTTTGTCTATTTGAGACAGGGTCTCGCTATGCAGTTCAGGCTGGCCTTGAGCTCACTTTGTAGCCCAGGCTGGCCTCGAACTCGCAACGATCCTCCTGCCTCAGCGATCCTCCTGAACGCGATGATTACAGGCGTGTGCGACCATGCCCGGCGAATTAATAAATTGTTGAATAAACCTTTTTGCCTTTTTGTTGGAGGAAATAGAAAAATTGAAGATATGACCAGCAGGTGGCACAATGATACCAGCTTTAATTTGCTGCCCCCAAAGCAAAGCAAACAAAAAAAGCCGCGTTACCTCCTCCCTGGAAAAAATTTATTGTTAATTTTCCAAATTTTCTATGTCTAGCATTAGACAAAAGAACTTCGCAAATATGGCTTAACTATGCAACGGTTAGACAATTCTTCAAATGCACTGAATAAAGTTAAAAGACACTGGTACTGCCTCTCTCCGGTGCGATTTTTGCTTTATTTATTTATTTAAATTTTATTTTCAAGACAAAAGAATGGAGACATATGAAGCAGAACGACCCATAAACAATTACCAAGAATACAAAATTATATAGAATATAGTAGAGAATTAGCACTGGATGTTGTATTATACAATGTTATCTTCACATTAGTTAACACAAAAACATTAAAGGAAATACCAAATTATAGAGAAGATAGTAGGGAATTTGCACTGGATGCTGTATAATATAAAGTTATCTTCACTTCTGTTAATACAAAAACGATCAAGGAAATACAGAATTATAGAGAACATAGAAGGGAATTAGCTCTGGATGCTGTCCTACATAATGTTACCTTCACCATTGTTACTCAGTTACACAGATGATGGCCCTTTTGATCAGTTCGTTTTTTCTCCTCCCTCATCTCCGTTGCCCTACCACTCGATCAGTCATCTTCCCTGTGATAATAACTGTACTCCTGGGTTTATCTATACCCCTGGACTCTCGCCTTGGGAACACATACAGCTGCCTCAGACTATACTATAACATACATGGGTGTATACAAATTGCCATGGTCGGAGGTGGAAAAGCATATATGCTCACAGCGGACCGCCCGTCACCGTGCTATGGGTGGGGGCGGGTTCAGTCCGTGAGGTGCCCTCAGTGGGGCCCACCGCAGAGCAGCCGCAGGCGATTTTTGCTTTAAATGCCTGGGTTTAACCAGGCATCCTGGCATAAACCTGTAATCCCAGAATTTGAGAAGCTAAAACGGGAGGATCGCCATGAGTTCAAGGCCAGCCTGGGCTACAGAGTGAGTTCAAGGCCAGCCTGAAGTACATAGTGAGATCCTGTCTCAAGAAGGAAGAAATATACGGGGGGGGTTGTAGCTCAGTGTGAAGGCTGACAGGGTCTCCCTGTGCAGTTCAGGCTGGCCTTGAGCTTACTTTGTAGCCAAGGCTGGTCTCAAACTCACAGCGATCCTCCTGCCTCAGCCTCCTGAGTGCTGGGATTACAGGTGTGCGCCGCTGTGCCCAGTGCAACCATTTCTGTTATATTAAATTTGCCCGATCTTTTATAAGTCGGTAACAAATGATCAATATCAGTATGAACCCACGTCTTTTCGGCCTACTTTTTTCTTACCAAACGCTTTAACACATTTCCGGGTGCCTGTTCTGTCCCATGATCACCACCAGTAGCTGCATAGCGTCTCACCATACCAATGGAGACTGATGTTTGACTGTACCCTCTCCTGGGAAACCCGAGATATAGCCAGTTAGCCTGAAAAGTGCTGCTATAAACACCTCTCTTCAATAGCTTGTAGTCTTCGGAATTTTTTTTTTTTTTTTTTTTTGGTCTCTTTGAGAGGGTCTCGATGTGCAGTTCAGGCTGGATTTGAGCTCACTTTGTAGCCCAAGCTGGCCTCGAACTCACAACAATCCTCCTGCCTCAGCCTCCTGAGTGCTGGGATTACAGTTGTGTGCCACCACGTCAGGGTTCAGGACTACTTTGAACAAAGACATTAATAGGAAGTAGAGAGGGCTGGGGAGGTAGCTCCGTGGAATAAGTGCCTGCCTGGCAAATACAAGGTCCTGAGTTCAATCCCTAGTACTGAGTTCAATCCCTAGTACCGCAAAAGAAAAGGAAGTAGGTGAGGGAAAATCCCCTGGGGTGTGAATGCTGCCATGGACAAAGTACTTTTGGGTACACTTGGCCCTGGGTTGTTTTTTGTTTTCTTGGTTCTGGGAATTGAACACAGGACCTTGCTTTTGCCAGGCAGGCGCTGTGCTACTGAGCTATATCCCTGGCCTGGCCCTGGGTATTTTGGTATGTGGAATTGAATTCATGACCTCATCTTGGCCAAGCAGGTGCTGTACCACTGAGTTATGTCCCCGCCCCCAGCTCTGGGTATTTGCAGGGCATGCATTACACACCTCCTAGTAGCTGCTGATACTGGTGAGCTCCTCCCCCAAGCTACACCTTAGCCCCAGTGTGACAGCCCAGAATTCAGGACCCTGGGGCTCTCCTAGCCTCTGTGGAGCAAAGAACAACAACAACAAAACCTCACACCAAAATCTTGGGCTGGGGACATAGTTCAGTGGCATAAGCACCTGCCTGGTAAGCAGAAGGTCCTGAGTTCAATCCCTGCTACCACACAAAAAACACAAACAAAAAAAAAGAAAAACCACCTTGCATCTGTGGAATCCTAATCTGCATTGTGCTGAGTGTGGTGGCACACACCTGTAAATCCCAGCACTCTGGAAGGCTGAGGCAGGAGGATGGCCAGTCTGAGCCCACTCCGGGTTGCCAACCCTGTTACTTAGTGAGACCCAGACTCAAAGTAAAAAATTAAAAAAGCATTGAGGTTGCTGGGTGTAGTGGCACACACTTATAATCGTAGCACTCAGGAAGCTGAGGTAGGAAGTCACGTGTGAGTTCAAGCCTAGTGTGGGCAAGACCAGCCTGAACTACACAGTAAGATATTATCTAAAAAAAAAAAAAAAAGGATTGGGGTTGTAGCTCAGCACATAAGCCCTGTATTCAATCTTTAGTACTGAAAGAAAATCTGCATTTTAACAAGATCCACAGGAGACAGATACATTAAATAAATGTTGGAGAATTCATGCCCTAGAATAGAGACAGTCTGTGACTTTCTATGGTTGGACTTGAAATTGTTTGTCTGTGAGACAGGATCTCACTATGTAGTTCAGGTTGGCCTTGAGGTCACGGTGATCCTCCTGCCTCAGCCTTCTGAGTGCTGGGGTTAAAGCCATGCAGCACAACGCCCGGCTGGGATTTTGCTATTTTCAACCTAGGGGGGTTAATTGGGATATAAACTCACTATCAGTGGATGAACACCTGTACTTCGCTGTCAAATAGGAAAAGTAAAGCTTCTTCCTTGGGAGATGGTTTGAAGACCCCCTGCACGCGCGAGGGTGGAGAGATGTGCCCTCTGTCACGTTCACTACTCTGTGACTCGCTGGCTGGGAAGTCCTGGGCTGGCTGTCTTCATGCCAGGGAGCTGTCACTGTGACAGGCTGGGCGTGGTGGGGAGGAATTTGCAAGGTGTTTTCATGATCCATCACTGTAATGTTTTGGGGCTTATTTTGCAAGGGAGAACAGTATAATGCAGGACATCTAGGTTATAAGATTATTTAAAATAGTCACCCAAAGAATGATATACAAGGGAGTGCAGGAAATCTGTCCACACACTGAGACCAAAGAATCTAGCTGAGGGACTGTATCCCACAATAATGTCCTGCATGAGTCCAGCTGAAGTCCCAGAGCTCATAACAATATCTCATGCAGACCTGTTTCACAGATGTGCACTGGAAAGGCCCAAAGGCCCAAAGGTCAGTGGTGGAAGCTAGAAAGTCTGTGCCAGCAGGATGAAGGCTCTGTGCCAGCAGGCTGAGGGATCTGCACTGAAGCTGGAAGCGTCAGGCAAAGTAAGAACTAGAGCTCCCCTGAAAGATACCACAGCCATCCTCAGAGACAGTGAGGTCCTGAGCTCCTCTGATGATCAGAAAAGCCAAGTTCCCATCAGGAAAGCCAAAGCAACAAGCTTCTCCAAGAGACTGAGCTGTGCATCTTCTTCCCCTCTGGAGCCAGGAAGCGATGCTCAAAGTGAGGACCAGAGCTGCCCCAAAGTGAACCAAAGCCATTCTCAGTGCCAGCAAGGTCCCGAGCTCCTTGGAGGATGAGAACAGCCGAGTTCATCAGGAAAGCCAGCGTGACAAGCTCCTCCAAGAGAATCAACAGCTCCTTACAGCTTCTACCAGCTCCCAATAGCTCAGCTCCCAACAGCCTCACTTCTTCTCCAGTTCTGCTTCTTATGCTGCCAGCAACAGTCCCCACATGGGCCTCCCAGGCCCAGCACCACGCTTACTCAGTTCAGCTGGGAGTTATAAGTTGACCACCAGTTATCAATTCACTACAGTCGAGGCTGTAAGAGGTGTCTGGTCCAGTTGCAGGCCAGGTTTGTAGCTCTGGCAATGAGTCTGTGTGCTTGGGATAGGAAAGGGGCCATGGCCACCAGGCAGGAGGGACACTTCCTGAACCTACAAGGTTATTCTGATGGGGTAGGCCACCTATGGGTCTCCCTATATAGGATAGGATGGTCACAAACTTGCAGGACTTCTGAGGAAGCAGGGAACTGGGCTTCTTCGTGTGTGTGTGTGTGTGTGTGTGTGTGTGTGTGTGTGTGTGTGTCTTTTTGAGACAGGGTCTCACTGTGCAGTTCAGGCTGGCCTTGAGCTTGCTTTGTATCTCAGGCTGCCCTCGAACTTGTAGTGATCCTCTTGCCTCAGCTTCCTGAGTGCTGGGATTATAGGTATGCACCACCACTCACAGCTAGAGGTTGGGCTTCTATCAGGGACACAGAGGCACCCAGAGTCCAGAGAGCCATCTGAGTCCCCTCCACAGCATGCCCTGCTGACCACTCAGTGGGGAGGCCAGAGGGAAGCTGTGGAACTGAGTCAAGTTGGGTGCCTGTGTCATATATCCTCAGGAACAGTGCTCATGCCAAAGTGTCCGTAAGTGGGGCACACTTGTAATCCCAGCACTCAGGAGGCTGAGACAGGAGGATCTCAAGTTTGAACCCAATCTGGGTTGTCTCAGAATAGAAAACAAAAAAGGGCTGGGGATGAACTTAGTTTGAAGGCTCTGGATTGAAATTCCAGGAAAACACACAGAAACAGGAATTGTTTTAGGAATTCTGAAATAGAAGAAGCAGAAGGAATCAGAAGGAGGAGGAGGAGAAAAAAGAAAAAGGAGAGAAGGAACCCTTGAGAAATGAAAATTCACAATTTAATCTAATATCCATTCCACAACAAGCAGGCGTGTGTACAAGCAAGAAAATCTCATGAGAAAAACAGAGTAAAACAATCAAAATAATCCAGAATTAACAGCAATACTACAGTTGTCAGAGAAGGAAACTGAAAATAGTTATTGCAATCATAATTAACTCATATACTGGCAAGGTTGAGCAGGGATATGGAAGGTATAGAAAAGACCAAAGTAAAGCTTGTAGCTTGGAGGGGATTAATGGCAGGTTAGGCATTACAGAAGAAAAGATTAGTGAAAGGTCAGATGTAACACTAGGAATTGTCTGTTTTGTCAACACACATTGTAACAGAAGATGCCCCCCCAGTACATTTCAGTTTAATAGTTGCCCAGGTAACAGTTCCAGTTCCAGTTCCTGTTACTTTTGTTTGTTTGTTTGTTTGTTTTGGTCTTTTTGAGGCAGGCTCTTGCCATGCAGTTCAGGCTGGCCTTGAGCTCACTTTGTAGCCCAGGCTGGTCTTGAACTCACAACAATCCTCCTGCCTCAGCCTCCTGAGTGCTGGAATTACAGGTGTGCACCACCACCACACCCAGCTTACTTTTGTTTCTTAGAAATGGCTGGTTTCTATGATGGGTTTTGTAAGAAACAATCCCTAGTTGACCAGCCACTCTGCCTCTGTACTTCCTGCTTGCTTATCCCATATAAGTCCTAGACCACCAGAGATCAGGGCCTGATATTCTGGGGATGATTCCAATCAGTGCCCATCAATGTAAATAAAGCAGCCTCCAAATCCTGGGTGTTGTTTTGGTGTTTCTGCTTGCCACTGCATCTGGTGTGTTGACTGGAAAGACTAACCATGCTGACCTCTTTGCTCACCAGTTGTGGCTCTGAGGGTGAAGCAAGGCCCTCTCCAGGTCCTGAGGGGAAGGTGTGCCCTCGAGATTTCTTGAGTTCCCTTGGAGGTCTGGAGGAAAATCCCTAGCTTTCAATGAAATGATTCACATCAGACCCCAAAGAGAAGATGGTGTAATCCGTCCATCTGTCTCTCTATCTGCCTACCTGATTCCAATAAGACCCCTAGGGGCACCCCAGTTAGTCAATCTGTCAGTCTTGCTCAGTTCAAGCAGAAGAGCTTGATCAACTCTTTTTTTTTTTTTTTTTTTTTGTCTTTTTGAGACAGGGTCTCGTTATGCAGTTGAAGCTGGCGTTGAGCTCACTTTGTAGCCCAGGCTGGTTTCAAACTTGCAGTGATCCTCCTGCCTCAGCCTCTCGAGTGCAGGGATTACAGGTGTTCACCACCACACCGGGCTTGATCAACTCTTGTTAGTTACAGCCACCCTCATTTTTTTTTTTTTTTTGTTGGCGGTACTGGGGATCGAACTCAGGACCCTGCGCTTGCTAGGCAGGCGCTTATTCCACTGAGCTATATCCCCAGCCCCTAAAATAGTTTCTGATTCAGTAGTAGCCACCCTCAAGGAAAGGGATGTTGGAATGTTTCACTCTGAGTGCTGCTGGAGGAACGTGTGAATGAGAGGACCTGACAGCGTAGGCCATAGGCTGCTTCGTCTGTGCACCAAGCCTGGGAAACACTGGTCTTTTGGCTGATCTGGTCTGTGCCTCTGGTTTCATGGTGACTGACATATGGACTAATGGAGGCCTCACACCCTCCCTAGCTAAGTCATGCCTAAGTCCCCTCAAGGGGCATGGCCAGGCGGGCATCTGAATGGTCTGTCTCTGAGGGGCACCCACCCTCTGTCTATTGTGCCATACATAGTTCAAGGATACACAACTCACACATAGGAAGTCAGAGATGGAAACTAATTAGTCAAAAGTCACTGTCCCTGACTGCAGGAAAAAGGGCTTTTACAGAGTTAAAAATGAAACCAAACCACTCGGAGATTCAAAGAAAAAAAAAGGAGAAAGGCTGATTCTTGAGGATCCTACCTCGGCACCCTCTTTGGCCACTGAAGTTGCTGTCAACACCTAGAGCTTCACTGCCTGCTCCTGATTCATCTACTTCCAGCCAACTGAACTGGTTCCAGCTGCTCATGGCCTGCATTCAGCCACAGAGGCCCCACCAACTTCTGTTTTAGAGCTATGCCTGTTCTGGTCAGATGGTGTCATCTAACACCCACCTGAGGTGACAGCAATTCCTTCTGAGTTCCACATTTTGACTAAGGAAAAGTTGGACTGTCAGCCCTGAGAAATGAGCTGCCCTGACCTTCCCAAAGGTTGCTCTGCCTAGAAATCACCCAGTTGAGTGCTTCTCAAAGATGTCAAAAAGAAGGACAAAAAAACCCATCAACCACTGTTACCTGGAAACCTGAAGAAAGAAAAGTACTTGATGTCTGTAAGAAAATCCAGTCTGATAGATGACCATACCCTCTGGCTATGAGTTATAAGGGGTATGGATACAAAAATTAAATGTTCCCTCCAACTGAAGGACACAAAGAAACCTGACTATCCAGGCCCCCTCAACCAGAACCATTTCTCATCTGGTGGGGCCTGTTTCCGATTTGAAAAAGCACTTCTGATTAATGACACTCAAGCTGCCTGCTGAAAAGACACAAAGGCTCTGCTACAGTATCTGGCAGAAACTGATTAAAAGAAAGAAACTGCAAATTTCTTGGAGCTGCTGGCTTCTCTGTGCTTACTTGATTGTTGGTTTCTAGGAGCATCCAGTGGCCTCTAAGGGCTCTCTTCCCCTTTGCCTCCACACTCTAATGGCCCTTGTCCTTCTGATCAAGCAAGCTGACACCCTCACCTTGGACCAAGACCTAATTGTCCAGGTGCCACATGCTGTATTGGAATGAACTGTTCTAGAAGACGGACCCCCTGACGGATGCTGAGTACACCCCGTTTACAGATCAAAGTAGCTTTGTTAGGACTAAAGTCTCACAGGCTAGATATGCTGTGGTCAGCTTGGACCAAATTATTTTGGCTAAAACCCTCCTGTAGGGATGATCTGCACAGCACCTTGCTGTTTGGAAACCAGTGGTGGAAAATAGTCTGGCCCAGAGGCCTAAGCCAATTGACTGAAACATCAACTCCAGCCACCACACCTGGCAGCCATCTCAGGCTTCAGCCTCTGTGTGACTGGCCCTGACCTTAAATTCCCTACCTGTACTGAGAAAACAACAGAGGTTTGTAGGGTCCTGCTGTTAAAAAAAAATCAAGATAATATTGGGGACCTTGGCTAAGATCACTGACAATCCTAATGTTACTGCTTCCAGTTGGACCTTGTCCCAAAAGATCACGTATAATATGCCCAGCAAAGATTTGCTGGGAAAACTAAAAGGGCAGGGGGGATGGAGCAGAAAATCCCTGCCAAGCCAGTATATTTCAGTTTCTTAGTTGCCCAGGTAACAGTTCCTGTTCCAGTTCCGGTTGCTTCTGTCTCTTAGAAATGGCTGGTCACTGTGATGCACACTGTAGGAACCAATCCCCATTGACAAGCCATTCTGCCTCTACTTCCTGCTTGATTATTCAGTATAAACCCTAGTCCACCAGAGATCAGGGCCTGATATTCTGGGAATGATCCCGATCAGTGCCCATCAACATAAATAAATCTGCTTCCAAATCCTGGGTATTGTTTTGGTGTTTCTTTCTTTTTTGCCTTTTTTTTTTTTTTTTTTTTTGAGACAAAGTCTCCCTATGCAGTTCAGGCTGGCCTTGAACTCACTTTGTAGCCCAGGATGGTCTTGAACTCACAACGATCCTCCTGCCTCAGCCTCCCGGGTGCTGGGATTACAGGCCTGTGCCACCATGCCCAGCCCCTTGTTTCAGTGTTTCTGCGTGCCATTGTAACATGAAACCTTGTACCAGGAAGAGGGAATTTTACAGTATGTCTGTTGTACTTCTCTGAGTCTCACAGGAGGAAACCACTTCGAAACTGCAACACAATAAGCAGCTTTGGAATCTGACTGCTCCCAGCACACCCCTAAGCTTCGGGACTTCTGGCTTCCTAATTACGAGAGCTCTTTTCTAAAAGTCAGAAATGGGAACCTAATTCACAGCTGGTCATTAATTAGTTCTTGACTAGATCATACCTCTGTTCAGGATTCAATTAAGAATTATAGCTAGGTCAGATGTGGTGGCATATGCCTGTAATCCCAGCACTCAGGAGGCTGAGGCAGGAAGATCACTGCAAATTCAAGACCAGCCTGGGTTCAAGGCCGGCTTGGACTACATACTGAGTTTGTGTCTCAAAAAAAAAAAAAAAGAAAAAGAAAATTATGAGATTTTCTGTCTACTTCTTTGCATTTTTCCCATTGGTGGGACCTAGGAACCCACAATCATGTACCTTTACAGTGGATGTTCTTTAAAGCTCATCCCTGTCACTCAGCAGAGACTTACTGAGGGTCTGCACGCACCCCGCACTCTGAGACTCCAGCGACAGGGATGAATTCCCCATGGTCTGGGGATTATTCATCTGTGCAAGGCGACATACACAGCTGGATTAAAGCAGTCCCTAGCTGGTGATTTTCATCTGGGAGATAGAGCAGGCGGTGTGTTTTACAGTAACACGAAGGGCTGTGAGGTGGGTGTTGGTGCAGCCCCTTCCCCCCAAAGTGCTGTTCTGGGCTTGCTTGTGTGCAGCAGGAAGACCTGTGGACAGTGTAACACCCTGTACCTCAGAATATGACCTCGTTTGGAAGTAGGATCTTTGCAATGTCATGCGTTGAGGCTAGGCCAGAGTGTCCCCCATCCACCCTTTTTGATCCTGAGGATTGAACCTAGAGCTTTTGGACTGAACTATAACCCCAGTCTTCCTTTCTCCCCCCCCTCCCTATTTTCTCTCTTTTTCTTTCTTCTTTCTTTCCTTTCTCTCTCTCTCTCTCTCTCTCTCTCTCTCTCTCTCTCTCTCTCTCTCTCTCTCTCTCTCCCTCCCTCCCTCTCCCTCTCTCTCTCGCTTTTGCTCTCACTCTCTCTTTTCTTTTTGTGTTTCTGAGACAGGGTCTTGCTATGCAGTTCAGGCTGGCCTTGAGCTCACTTTGTAGCCCAGGCTGGTGTGGAACTCACAATGATCCTCCTGCCTCAGTGCTGGGATTACAAGTGTGCAGCCACCACGCCCAGCTTTACTTTCTTTCTTGAGACAGGGTCTCACTAAGTTGCCCAGCAGGGTTGGACCTTGTGATCCTCCTGCCTCAGCCTCCCAGAGTGCTGCGCTGACAGATGTGTACCACCACACCTGACTTAGGGTTTTCACAGAAAAGAGGACCCACAGGAAGCTATGCAACAGCAGGTCAGAGACAGAAGGATGCAGCTTCTAGCCGGGGAGCACCAAGGCTTGGTGTCCACCACCGCAGCCATGAGGCCACCCAGGATAACTTCCAGAGTCTTAATGGGAGCAAGCCCTTCCCCTTAACTGCAGGCTTTTAACCTCCAGGCCCGTTAGCAAAATACCTTTCTATTGCTCGGGGCCCCAGGTAATGAAACATCGTCTGATTATGGCAGCCCAAGAAGACTAATACAGGTGTCTTCTGAAGGGAGGCTCGGATGAGGTGAAAGAGGCCACCAGGAGGAGGTTTAAGACTACAGTACTCCTCTTAAGGACAGGCCAAGGAAAACCATTGGCTGACGCCTGGCGTAGCAGTGCATGCCTGCAATTCCAGCACTAGAGAGACTGAGCTGGAGGATCGCTGTGAGTTCGAGGCCAGTGTGGGTCACATAGTGAGTTCAAGGCCAGCCTGGGTTACATAGCAAGACCCTGTCTCAAAATAAAAAAGGCTGCTGGCCGGCAGGACGCGCGTGGGCGCGGAGGCGGTGGCCGCAGCGCCAGGCTGGGCAGGTCACGCAGGGCTGTGCGGGCGACAGAAACATCTGTCGAGTCACCCAGGGTCTTAGAAGGCAGGACTCTAGACGGAGTGAGCGCAGTAAAGGACAATGACAGTGTGACAGTGAGACCTTGAAGCTCTGCCCTCGACTCCCGGACGCAGGCTGTGACCGGGTCAGGCCGCGCGCAGCGTGGGAACCGTCACCTTCCCACGATCTTTCTCCACCTCCACGCACCCTATCACAATCTAAGGACCGCGAGCTATGCAAGTGCAGCTGGAGGACAGGCTCCCAGCCTCTCTGAGAAGAGAAAGATCTTCGAGGAGCCGAGGTCCTTTCAGGTGTACAGCCACAGAGCCAGCTAAGACCCGCAGACCCACACTATCCTGAGTCGGCGCCCGGCAGTCGGGCGCGGAGCGGCACGCGCATGCGCGGCTCCGCTTCCAGGGCGGGGCGGGGCGGGGCGGGGCGGGGCGGACGCCGGGCGGGGTCAAGGCGTCACTGCGCGCGTGGCTCAGGCTGCGCAGGAACAGCTGGCGCCGCGCAGGGTGGCCGGCCAGCTGGGAACGGGCGTGGGGCGCTGGTGGCCGGCCGGGGCCGTTGCGGGAGCAGCCGTCGCCTTGCACCGCAGCACCATGTCTGCGCAACTGGAGCGCTGCGAGCGTGAGTGGCACGAGCTGGAGGGGGAATTTCAGGAACTGCAGGTAAGGCCAGGCCACCTGGTCCCGCAACTCTGCTACCTGCGGGGCAGCGCCTCCGCCTTCCAGCCGTGCCCATCGCGGCCCAGCCCCGTAGGTGGGGCGCTCGGAGCCTGGGTGCTCCCTGCCGGGCCCTGGGCGCTGGCGGCTGGCATGGACCCGGTGCCTCGCATCGCCCAGCGCCTCAGCGTCTCCTTTGGGGTGCACACTCACAGCCCCCCACTCCCGCGCCTCTCTCCCGTCTTTCCACCGCGCATCTCCCGCTGCAGAAAGTTGCTCTGTGGTCTCTGAGGGTCAGTTCTGAGTGTGTCCTCGTAAGGGAAACCTGAGGGGGGGGTGGTAGGTGCCGGGGCTCAGAGAACACCTTGCCTTCACTGTGGGGACCCTCAACGCTGCGCCTGAGTCTGTTCTTGACAGCTCACCTCGGGTCCTGTTGGCAGAACAGTGGCTTCTGCAGCTGCAGCGTGGAAGCTGTGCTCAGGAACCGCTCACCTTGAACGCCAGGCTGTGCTTGGGGGTTAGCGACCCTTAGTTCCTGCTTGGAGGACCCTGGTATGGTGCCCGCCCCTCTGAGCTGAGTGGCCTCGTGAGGGCCATCTGTCAGCCACAGAGCAGAGCCTGCCTCACCCTCCTGGCCTGGGCCTTCCAGGGAGGAGGTGGGGCGAGGCGGGGGTGAGAAGCCCGGAGAGAGCGACGTTGCTAGTGGGCGCTGGCGGAGCGGCGCTCCTGTTAGGAGCTTCCCAGAGGCATCAGCCACCTACTTTGCCAACTAGAGGCAGCTCGGGAAACCCCGGGCTTGACCAAGCCCTGGGATCCAGGGAGCATTTGGGAGTTGTTTTCTCTGGAGATTGTGCTGTCTGCCTGAAGTCACAGGAGCATCCGCGTGTCCCTGTGCATCCAGCGCGGTCTGCATTTGGTTTACCCTACTAGTGGCCCGCACAGAGGGGAGGAGGTCACCACGGGTGTTGTGGGTCTTTCCAGATCTGAGGCTGTGGTGCAGGTGGAGGACAGGCCACCTGGGCGGGAGGGAGACTGCTGTTTCAGGCAGGTGCTGGGGACAGGACCATCCTCCCTTTCTGGCCCTGCACAGCGTGAGGGTTGGCGCCTTCTCAGATCTAGGGCTTGGGTCCCTCCCGCATCCCAGGGGCCTTTTCACTCCTCTTTCTGGAGATGACTTAGCCACTTCTTAGCCTTTGTCCCACTGGGCTCTGAGATCAGGTCCGATGCAGAGCCACCGAGTGGGTCTCAGGGTTGGGAGTGGGGGAAGAGGAGAGGTTTGTGGCGTGGCGTTTTTTGTTGTAATCCCTTTCCTTGCCCTGCCTTAGACTAGGAGGAGGAGGAGGCCGTGGCTTGCTCTCAAGAGCTATGCAATTAATGCAATTAACAGCAGTTAGCTTGCATGTCTTGGCAGGCAGAGTCACCGAGGAGTCCTTTGATTTGTTATGTTCCTTTCAGATGCTCAGGTGTGTCAGGGACAGAGGAGGTGGGAGTTAGGATTTTATCTCTGGCATGTACCCAGGGTTGGCTAACCAGAAGCCCTGTCATCCCCAGCACTATTGTTATTTTATTTTATTTTATTTTTATCTTTTTGAGATGGCCTTGTACTTCAGGTTGGCCTTGAGCTCACTGTGTAGCCCAGGCTGGTCTTCAACTTTCAATGATTCTCCTGCCTCAGCCTCCTGAGTGCTGGCATGTGTGCGCCACCATGCCTAGTTTTCCAGTGCTGTTCTTCAGAGGTGGGAAAGCTGAGCTGGAGGCCTGGGTGTGGTGTGCACACCTGTCATCCCAGCACTCTGGGAGCCTGAGGCAGGAGGATCACAAGTTGAAGCACAGCCTGGGGAATTCATCAAGATGCTGTTGCAAAATTTAAAAAAAGGCCAGGGATGTGGCTAATTGCAAAGGCCCTGGGTTCAATCTCTAGTACTACAGGAAAAAAAAAGACAATGGGAGGCTGGGGGGGACTAGATAGAGTGCTCCGTGGGGGGCAGGGATTTTGCTGCTTTCAGGCATTGGTGGGCTGTTGCTGAGTCAGAGGCCAGGAACAGTGACAGTAGCCACCTGGGGGGTCAAGGTTGTAGATGGAGCAAAAGCACGTCTCCTCCTCCGTTCCCAGCTAAGGGGGCAGAAGCTCGGCTGGCCTGATGGATGGAACCAAACCTAATGGTTGAAATGTGGGGGGCCCGCTGTCTCCCCGCCTGCTCCCTGGTGTGAAACAGGGGAGCTCTGGACTGGAGCTCTGAGTGGAGCTGTGTGTGTGGTGAGTGGTGCAGACTCCAGCAGGAAACATTCGGTGGGTGACCAGGGGAAGGGGAGCTGCATCTCAGAAGGTTAACAGTGAGAAGGGTCCTAGTTTTGTTGTTTTGTTTCATTTTGGAGACAGGGCTTCCCTATGTATTCAGGCCTTGAATTCACCATGTAGCCCAGGCTGGCCTCGAACTCATGGTGCTCCTCCTGCCTCAGCCTCCCGAGTGCTGGGATCATGGGAGTACATCACCACACCTGGCTTACAGAGGACTTTTTTCAGCAGAACATCCTAGTCTGTCTAGATTTCCCTACATCTGTCCTTGTCTCTCTGACTCGGGTGATGCCTGTACCTCTGTTTTACCTCTCCTGCCTTTTATGTGTTTTTTTTGGGGGGGGGGATCAGGAATCGAACTCAGGACCTGGTACTTGCCAGGCAGGCACTTACGCCACTGAGCTGTATCCCCTGCCCATCTCCTGCCCTTTCTGAAATGAAGGAAAGAGGAAGTTTAATTCTCAAACCCTGGAGGACCTGAAAGGTCTTTGGAATCTCCCCTCCCCTACAGAAAACCCCAGGGCCCGTCTGAGCCTGTTCAGAGGGAAGGATCACTTTTCTTTGGACTGTGGCTTGTGTCTGTCAGGGCCTTGCTGGTCCCTGGGGACAGCTGAGCCTTGTCACCATGAGGACTTGGTTTGGGCTGATTGGGGCTTTTGGCAAGTTGAGCATCACTCCGCAGCCAGCACATGCCTGGCCCCCGGCCTGGGCTGTGACTCTCAAAGGTCACCACTGTCACATTGGCAGGTGACTTGAACAGTTCCTGCCTGCATCACTGGAAACCTGAGCTTGTCCCTCCCAGCCTAGGGCAGAGGTGGCCCAAGGTACCTTCCCTGGAGCCTGGCCTGGCAGGCCCATGGGGCCTTGTGGGGCCTTACGAAGGTTGTGGTTTTGCTGAAATGGACATGCCTGGCTACTGTGTGCTTGGTTCAATCCCTGCCATGGCCAAACAACAACAACAGCAACAACACCACCACCACGTTAGGAAGGTGGGCTTTAAGCAGGAGGTTGAGTATTGTTTCATTAAAACCCCATCCTGGGCTGGGGATACAGCTCAGTGGCACAGTGCCTGCCTGGCAAGCTCAAGGTCCTGAGTTCAATTCTGGTGCCCAAAACCAAACCAAACCAAACCATATTATCCCATTCTGTAGAGGTTAGGTAGGTTACCTAAGTTCTGGAGTCAGGATTCGAACTCAGGCAGCTAAACACCAAAGTCTTAAGCACTGCTCCCTAGGGGCTTCTTTGTTTCTCTTCCATCTTTCTTTCCTTTTTAACTTTTTGAGACAGGGTCTTGCTGTGTTATTTAGGCTGGCCTTGAATTCACTTGTAGCCTTGGCTGGCTTCAATCTCAAGGTGATCTTCCTGCCTCGGTCTCTCAAGTGCTGGGATTACAAGTATGCGCTACCATACCCAGTATGGGCTTCTTCCTTTAGACAGGTGGTGTGAAAAGAACACTGAACCAGCATGCAAGATTCCTGGGTTCCGGTCCTAGCTCTGCCACTGTCTGATCCCTCAGCTGAGGCAGGGTATCTTTAAGCTTGAGTTTCCTGACCAGGCCATCTTCCTGCCTCAGCCTCCCAGAGTGCTGAGATTAGACACAGGCCACTGTGCCCAGCTTCAGTTTATTTATTTATAAAACAAAGGACAAAAGCTGACGATGATGATAGCAACTGGCAGCAAACCAAGTGATACCTGGGTGGCTTCAGGGGAACTAACCCATCCTCTGTCTTACAGAGAGGAAATTGAGACTGAGAGGCTAAGCCCTTGGAAATTAGGGAGCCGGAATTATTAGTAATAGGAGTAGGGTTTTTTTTTTGTTTTTTTTTTGTCTTTTGAGATAAGGTCTCACTATGTAGGTCAGCCTGGCCTTAGACTCACTACATAGCAGAGGCTGACCTCAAATTCCCAGCAGTCCTCCTGTCCCAGCCTCCAGAGAACTGAGATTACAGTTGTGTGCCACTACGCCCAGCATTGAGCCAGAATTTGAACCCAGGCCTCCTGTCTGACTCAAATACTTTTTGTCTTCTAAATACAGGGGGTTCCAAGATGATCTTGAGATGCTTAGCTTTAGAAGAAAACCATTGAACTTACTGGATTTCCTCTCATTTGTATAGAACTTTGACAGTGCATTGGTCAGGACTCTTAGTTGCAAGTGACAGAAGCCTAGGGTTTTAAGCAAAGAAGGGAGATTATTGGCTCATAGATTGAGAAACCCAGTGGTGTGTGGCTTCAGGCATGGCTACATCCAGGAGTGCACCTGTCCTGTGTTTCTACTGTGGCCTCCCCTGGGGCACTCTGCCCTATTTTGGCACACATGGCCTCAGGCAGCCCCAGGCTAACATCTACCAACCTAGCAAGGCAGGCAGACACATCTCTCCCTCACCCTTTGGTTTCAGCCAGAGTCTAGGGCTGGCTCTCTTCACCCTGGCTCTGGTTGTGGGATTATCCCTTACCCAGTCACCGTGGTGCTGGGTGACGTCGCTGGTCACGTTGGCCTCTGAAGCCTAGGAGCAGGATCTGTGCTGCTCCCCTGCGTGCAGTAAGGGTGTGCATGTGTGAATCCCATAAAGGAAAATCAAATCCTAGGAGCAGAGAGTGGAGAAGGAAGGGGTGCCGGGCAAGCATCTGTTTCGGGAGAGGGAGATGTAATGGGAATTGTTTGTGTCTGTGATTCCTAAACCATGTGCCAAGGAGCCAGGGCGAGCCACAGAGCCAGGGCGAGCTCCTCAGGGCCCTGAGGGCTGATTTCATTGAAGTTAGTCTTTGGAGCAGCCCTCGCACACACCTCATGTTTCACAGCTGGGAAACTGAGGCATGAGCGCTTGGCAAACTCAGCTCGTGAGTGGCAGCCTTGGATTTGGGCTCTGGCAGATTCAAGTGACCCAGCCATGGGTTCTGGCTCCCACGTGTGCAGTGCACAGGAACTCCTCTCTTCTCCCTCCTGTCACGGGTAGCGCTAGCTGACCCTGGCATATGGTGAACTCCCGGGGAAATCACTGGTTCTCCTTGTGGTGTGTCTGTGGGGAGAGGTCCTCGGTGCTGTCCCAGCATCTGCAAATGTAGCTGAAAGTGATTTCTTAGAAAGTGCTCTGTGTAAACAGCAAAGACTTGAAAATGTGCTGCCTGTGGGAGGTGTGCCTTGTGGCACTGCACTCTGGTAGACACCCTGGCCCTGCTGTAGGTCACTGGATCACCACCAGTTTCTTCCAATCCTGGCCTGGGATCCTGGCCTGGCTGGGAGCCCTGCTTGCAGGTCTGGGAGATTCACGTGCTCCTCCTGCCTCAGCCTCCTGAGTGCTGGGATTATACCTCACAAGTCTTGCCAGGGATGTTGGCTCAGGAGTCCTCAGTGCTGTTGTTCCCACTTGGCCTGCTTGTGTTAGGAAAGCACCTCGGATGTTCCACAGCTGTGCAGGGAGCTGGAGTCTTTAACCTCACCCTCCTGCTGGGGTGCACATGGGGACTCAGGACAGGAGAGGCTGAGCTCCCGGACTTCTCCACCGGAAACTTTCCTGTCAGCAGTCTCCTGCCCCTGAGGGTGCAGTTAGACACATGGGAAGGCCGCTTGGGGCTCCCAGCTCCCAGGTCATGTTAGTGTAACACTTTATTCTTTTGTTTTCATTCGAATGCAATCCATTCTATAATTTCATAAGTAATACATATCCAGTCAGACGAGGTGGTGCACACCCATAATCCCTGTAATCTTGGGAGGCTGAGGTAGGAGGATTGCAAATTTCAGTCAGTTTGAGCTGCTTAGTAACTTAGCGTGACCCTGTCTCAGAATCAAAAAAGGGCTGGGGTGGAGAGCGCGACGTGACACCCTGGGTTCAGTCTCCCGTACTGTAGAAAGGAAAAAGGGGGACAGAGGAAAGAAAAATCGTGGGAGGATATGCCTGGATACCTCGTCCAAGTGCCGAGACTTGCAGGGGAGAGGTGAACTCACAGGGCCACAGGCCAGAAGCAGAGGGCGTGGCCCAGTCTCCCTGAGGAGAAGGGCTGATCTACAGGTGTGGGAGGGTAAGAGGGACAGGAGGTGGGGGCTGGGGTGCTCGCGCTTGGAGTGGGGCCTTGCCTGGCCAGAGGAGCTGCTGTCAGGAGCTGGGGTGGGGGAAGGATATGACCATCCATGCAGGAAGCAGGAAGCACAGGAGCCAAGCCTGGGCCCTGCTGCCTGCCCGTTCTGTGCCCCCACGCCCATTGGCTAGAGCCAGCTGTGAGGCAGAGAGCAGGGGGCTCAGGAGCAGTGTGCGGGAGGCCATGGAGACTGATCTGGTCTGGCCATGGGGTACGGAAATAATGAGCAGAGCTGGGCGTGGTGGTGCACATCTGTAATCCCAGCCCTCGGGAGGCTGAGGCAGGAGGATCACCGCAAGTTCAAGGCCAGCGTGGGCTACAGAGTGAGTTCAGTGCCAGCCTGAACTACACAGCGAGACCCAGTTTCAGAAAACCAAAATCAAAACAACAACAACAAAAAGCCCCCAAAAATAATGGATGAAAAGAACCCATTCTCTGTGGGAAGAGGATGGGAATGTCATCGAGGATCAGCTCCTGTGCACTATTATGACTTGAGTGAAGGTTAGAATGTCGGTATCAGTGGTGGGCTTGTCTATTTTTTTTTTGAGACGGGCTCACTGAGTATTCCTTCCTGGTCTTAAATTTACTATGTGGCTCAGGCTGGCCTCCAACTCAAGGTAATCCTTCTGCCTCAGCTTCCTAAATGCTGGGCTTATAGGTGTGTTGCCACCACGCCCAACCGTTGTCTATCTTTTTTATATGCCTGAAATATTTCATAATAAGCATTAGAACAAGCACTAATGCAGTGGTACCAAAAGGCTTATAAAGAAAAATAGCCGTGCAGCTCAGTGTCAGTACCATTTATGTCCCGAGGACTACAGGAGTGTCATTCATGGCAGATTGCAGCAGTGTGCTGTGCTTGGCTTCCTGCTCTTGGAAAGGTGTCTTAGCATCTGGCTCTTTACCTACGGTGGCATTTTCTGTGTAATTCCCCTCTTCCCCCTCAGCTCGGTTTTGAGGAGTTCCATCCAGTATGCTACGGTTTGACGGGGTGGGGTGGGGGGCGGTGCCTGCTGCTGAGCCGGGCCGTGGGGGCGGGGCTCGCTGGGGCTGCAGAATCGAGTCTCCGGGGCTGCTGCTCTCTTTGTGCCCCCAGCGCTTTGGGTTATTTTTAGGTGGTGCAACTTGAGATGGACACCACTCACGTTTAATAAACCTGGGGCAGAGCTCTGTCTGCAGACTGGCTCCCGGCTTGGGGTTCGTGTCTCCCCCCGAGCCAGCGCACCGCTAATGAGCTTTGAAGTAAAAGTAACAGTCCAGCAATTTAACATTTGCTTTAAAAGTTAGAAATTTAAGTCAGGCGTAGTGGCGTATGCCGGTAACCCCAGTACTCAGGAACCTGAGGCAGGCGGATCTCTGTGAGTTTGAGGCCAGCCAGGGCTCCATAGCGAAAAATAAAAAGAAAAGAAAAGAAAAACAACACCCCCCCCCGCCCCCGTACACGATGGTGTGTCCTCATCTACCACATTGACCAGACCCACCACCGGGTGACTTCCAGTTCTTCCCTAAAGTCAAAATGATGATGGAAGGTAAACCTTGAGGCGGCCACAACGACATAACTCGATACTCACAAAGGAGCACTTACAGAACTGCTTCAGAAAGTGGTGAGAGCCGGGTGTGGTGGCCCTCGCCTGTACTCCTAGCACCTGGAAGCTGAGGCAGAAAGATGTCCACAAGTTTGATTCTAGCCTGGACTACAGAGTGAGTCCAAGACCAGCCTGGGCTTCACAGCAATACTCTGTCTCAGGAAAACAAAACAACCGTAAGAGAGAGGGAAGAACGATGGGATAAGTGTGTTTGGAGCGAAGGGGAGGATCTTGAGGGGGGATTGGCAGTACTGTGTCCTTTACCGATTTAAAATTTTCCCGAACATTCACCTTATTTTTCAGTCACATCGCATGAGTCCAGGTGCATGAACTGGTGAGAAAGCACAAATGCCCCGAGCCTGAGAGCGGAGAGGTGGTTTGCCAGGGTCTGCGAAGAACAGCAGTGTGCAGGGTGACGCAGACAGCCCCAGGTCTGAGTGACGGGGTCCTAACACTGCATGTGGTCGGGGTCGTAGTAAATGTATGAAAATCACCAAGTTACACACTTCAGATGAGTGAATTGTTTACCACACAAATCACGCAGCCATGAAATTGTTAAAAATAATGCTTTAGGTCTTAGCTTGGTAGGAAAAAAAACCCCTTGGGTGTTTGGGTATTAGGGTGATGAAGGGGTCATTCAGCCAGGCTCCACATTTCTGATTTCAGCATCTTTAAGACACCAGTACCCAGAGCAAGAGATTGGTAATAATGAGCCCAAGGTTTATGGGTTCTCTTCTGAACTAGCATTGGTTGATTTTGCTTGGAAGGAAAGCGCTGTTCTCTGAACCATTGTTCTGGATTCTGTCATTTGTCTCCGGAAGGAACACACAGCCCAACCTGGCAAAGCCACACCCCACAAAGAGGAATGTGTTTGCTTGCATGTGTGTGTGGGGTGTTGGAGGTGTGCTGCTGTCTGCTGGACGCAGAGTTGCGGGGCATTAGTCAGCTTTTTCTTGCTGAGAGGAAGCACCTGACATTTTGAAGAGGATTCAAGGTTTAGTTGGGCTTCTGGCTTCAGGAGTTTCCGTCCATGGTCATCCAGCTCCAAGGCAGGAAATACCTGGGCAGAAGGGCATGGCAGAGCAGAACTGTTTACCTCAAGGCCAGTAGGAAGCAGAGAGAAAAGAGAACCAGAGAGGGCTGGGTGTGGTGGTGCACATCGGTCATCCTCACACCTCGGAGGCTGGAGCAGGAGGATTCCAAGTTTGAGTACAGCTTGGGCACCTTTAGAGACTTAAGAAGAACCTTTCTCAAAATAGAAATTAGAAGGGTGGGGGGAGCTGGAGATGCAGCTCAGTGGTAGAGCGTTTGCCTAGCCTGCCCAAGGCCCTGGGTTCCGTCCGCAGTACCAGGAGAGACAGAGACGGAGAGAGGAGGGGCTGGGGACAGGCTAAACCTTTCCAAGGCACCCTAGGGCTGGGACCTCGGCAGTAGGTGTGGTGCTCTGCTGTCGTCTCTGACGCTGCCACATTGCAGATGAGGCCCGTGAGTTTTCGGAGTTCACTTCAGATTTCAGTCGTATCGGAGCTCCAAGGAAACCCGCAGAGCTCGGCCTTCGCTTCCCTCTCTGCCTCATTCCCTCAGGTTGTCAGCCAAGTCTCTCATTTGCCCCAGGCCCCCATCTTGGTGCCTTCCCACCTGTGGGCACAGCCAGATATGGTGCTGTGTGCCTATAATCCCAGCATCTGGGAAGGCTGAGGCAGGAGGAGCGTGAGTTCAAGGTCCACCTGGGCAACTAAGGACACTGTCTTAAAGAAGCACTGGTGTATAGCTCATTGGTAGAGTGCTTACCTAGCATGTGCGAGGGCCTGGCTTGGATTTACCAGCACCACAGACAGATCAGCAAATGAGCTAGCTTAGTGCACAGAGCTGCTCTTGCTCGGCGGCCAGCTGCCAGCCTGGCACTGACTTAGGTTGGTTCCGAACCAACCTTCTGGCATCGGGCAGCTGGGGAGGCAGGAGGCTGATGGGTTCAGGTTGGTTCTGCTGGGCCAGGCCTGGGCCCTGGGCCCCACTCCCAGCAGTGTCATGGATGGAAGTGGGGAGATTCAGCTCTCCAGAGAAGCTGCTCCCCGCTTGGCGGAAATGCTAGAAGCTCCACCTGGCCACTGGGTCCAGGACAGCTGTGGTCAGCGGCGAGTGAGGGACCTGCAGGGAGTGGGATGTTGCAGTACACAGTCGTGGGGTGGCCACGCCTACCCAGTCCCCCCCCCCCCCCCGACTTTACTGGCGGAGCAGAAAGCTTTACGAGTAGAACCTGTGGAGAGTGCCCTGGAGAAGTTAAATGTTGGCGGCATTGAGGGCTGGTGGGGTGTAAGTGTGGCTGTGTGCTGGGGGCAGCCATGCATGTGGGAATGGCCACCAAGGGGCCGGTGTGTTGTGATTTACTAAGCTCAGGGCGAACCCCAGCCTTTGAGCCAGAGAGAACCATAGTTGGGAAGGAGCTGGCGTGTGCATCCATCCAGAGGCAGATTGAGGATGCATGCAGGGTCGCGTTGCTGGTTAGTTGGTCCCAGAGCGGCCTCGGTGTTGGGCAGCGGGGCTGCTGAAGTGAGCTGTAGGATTTCTGTGGCCTGACAAATTTGCAGTGGTAAGAAAGGCAAAGCAGGCGCTGTAGAGCAGAAGCTCTGCTGCTCTGACCGTGGGGTCCCGAGGGAAAGGGCTTCTTCCTTCCTCTGCGACTGTCCTGAGAGGGGCTGGCCAGCACCAGTGAGGGTGTGGCCAGCTGTTGCTGCGTAAGGCAGCACTGACGGGACCCACTTGGGGATGCTGGGTCAGGGATTTGCTCAGGGCTGGTGGGAAGGGGAGGCTGTGCTTTGTGAAGTCTGGAGTCTAGGTGGGAGCCTCGAATGGCTGGGATAATGCACATGACTGGGGCTGAATGCCCTGCAGATCTCCCTTTCTCTTCCTTTCTGTGGGTCTGTCTGTCTGTCTGTCTGTCTGTCTGACTCTCCCTTTTGCACTGAGCTACATCCCCAACCTTTTTTTATTTTTATTTTGAAACAGGATCTCACTAAGTTGCCCGGGCTGGGCTTGAATTTGTGATCATCCTGCCTCAGCCTCCCAGACTACCGCGATTATAGGCATGCACCCCCGGGGCCAACTTGGAGGTTTTTAGGTGCACATCAGGTGCTGACTAGAGTGATAGGCAGCTGTGTCTCTGTACCCTTGATTGCAGTGCCCACGCTGACCTCTCTGCGTTGTCACACAAGATGGCCTCGGGGTGTGGGACTTTCTGCTCCCAAGAGTGAATGTACCACCAAGTAAGGAGAAAGCTACATGGGCTTTCGTGATGTCTTCTCAGAAGCTGTGTGGTACTGGGCGTGGTGGCGTGCCCTGTAATCCTAGCACTCGGGGCCGAGGCAAGAGGATCACTGTGAGACCCTGTCTTGAACAAACAAAACAGAGCTGTGTGGTGTCACTTTGCCCCATTCTGCTGGTCGGATTGGCCACAGTCCTATCCAGATTGAAGGGGAAGGACAGAGACCCCTACTCTGTCTGGGAGGTGTGCTCAAGAATGGGTGGCGGTGTTTCAAACCCGTCACCAGGGGGAAGCTCTGTCTCTGGAGGTCACTTTAGGGCCCTGGGTGGTTCAGTTGCGGAGGCAGTAGTGGCTCTGGTGCTTGCATCATGTGGCTTCCAAGTCTGTTTTCAGGATAAGTGGACCCATTGTTACTGTCTCACAGCTGGGGAAGCGGCGCACAGGGACGGCCATTGCATGTGCCTGGCTGTGGCTCAGTGCTTGCCCCCATTGGCCTGCTGGCACCTTATTAGCTAACTCTTGGCTGTACTGTTACACCCACCTAGCTGCAAAGAAGTTTGGGAAATGTAGTCCTTATCTGGGCAGCCATGTCCCCAGCCACAACTTGGTTGGGTCCTGTCATGGAGAGAAAACAAAAGAGACTCAGTATTAGGACAACTACTTTTTCCACAAATATGTATTTTTCCTATATGTGCACATAAATAAGATATATATTCCTATATGTGCATAGAAAGGGGTCTGTACAGCACCTGGAGACCATGATGTTAAGTGCAATGAGTCAGACACATAAGGTTACATGCCGTACAACTTCTCTTATGTAGGAAACCTAAAGTATAAATAATTAGAAATAGCAAAAGATAGAAGGAAACAGGGAGCTAGATCTTCTGCAAATTGGAAAGCAATCCAGAGATATGGGGGCAAAGCAGAGGGAAAGGAGGACGAAAGAATTACGATGCTCTGAGTACGTGGACCTTCTCACTAAGGTGAGTGTGAATGTTTCCTACCACCAACAGTGCTAATGAAAAACTCAAAAAAAAAAAAAAAAATAAACAACCGAAGACTCGCACCAAACAAATCACTGAGATACGTATGGATGAGCTGGGTAAAAGGGAGATTTACCTAGTTTTAAACCCGAACAATGTCCTCGGGTTTTATGTGCACATTTTTTTTCCCCCCTCTGGTACCAGGGATAGAACTCAGGACCTTGCGCTTGCCAGGCAAGCGCTTATGCGACTGAGCTATACCCCCAGCCCCTATGTGCACATTTTGAAAGCTGATTTCTAGTCGGAACGAGAACTGCGCGGAACAAACGCTGCTGCGCTGTGGCCCCAGGTTAGGGGTTTCCCCCAGCGAAGAGGCAGCGGCAACGCGAGCACCCCCGGACGGAAGTCGGGGCCCAGGGCTGGTGGGCTTCGCTTCGCACAGTGGGCTTCAGTAAGCGTTGAATAAAAAGGAGAAGGGGAAAGAAAAGAAGGAGATGGGTCTGGTGGAACATGGAGGAGCATGGAGGGCGGGGAGGTCGCAGTCCCTCAGGGTGACTAAGTCCCGGCCTCCTGCACGGAGGTGTGGGCGGCGATCTCCACTGTATTACACACTTAGCAGTTGGCTAAGAGGGTGGATATTATGTTTCCTGTTCGTATTACACACAAGTAAACAGTAATAAAGGAGGCAGGAGGAAACACTTGCAAGTGATGGATAGTTTTGTAGCAAAGGCTGTGGTGAAGCTGTGAAGGTTATGCTTATCTCCACACTTACCACAATTCTGTACATGAAACGTGTACAGCTCACAGCTTATGTGTCAGTCATTCGTCAGTAAAGCAGAGTGTGTGTGTGTGTGTGTGTGTGTGTGTGTGTGTGTCTGTGCCTACACGCACTCCAGACAGAACCCAGGGCCCTTGCGCTTGCTAAGCATAAAATTTATTTATTTTTAAAGAAACACCATGCTAGATGTGGTGGTGCACACCTATAGTTCCAGCACTGGAGGCAGAGGCAGGAGGATTTCTGTGAGTTGGAGGCTAGTTTGGGCAACATGATGTGACCCTCTCCCAGAAAACAAAACAAATCCCCCTAGAATAAAACCTACCCCACAGCCAGATGCATAGAGTACAGCCTGGAAGAAAATGTAGGAAAAGAACTGGAAGGAAAAATGGTAGCGAAGGTTGTTTCCAGGGAAGAGAGAGAGAGATGGGTTCCTGGTATACTCAAAGCAGATGTTAGCACGGTGTAGTGTTTGAATTTTTAACAAGGACAACGTCTTCATGTTTTACTCGCACATTAAATATTCATCCCCCAGAAGAGGACCTGGTGTGTATCTGACAGCTGTTCCTACAGCTCTTCTTATCTCTCTCTGGTAGAAACTAACACCAAAGACAGCTCTTTATCTCCCATGACCCACCTTCCTGAAGGTTATCTCTTCCCTTTCTTCCCTCTGTGGATCTGGAGGATACCCTTTGTTACCAACAGATAGTTTTTATTTTTATTTTTTTGGGTTTTTGAGACAAAGTCTTGTGATGTAGTTCAGACTGGCCTTGAACTCATAGCAATCCTCCTGCCTCAGCTTCCTTAGAGCTGAGATTATAGCTGTGTGTCACCATGCTTAATGTTTTATTTTTAATTATTTCACTTATTTATTTGTTTTGTGGTGCTGGGGCTTGAACCCAGCAAGTGTTGTACCACAGAGGTAAATCCCAGCCCTTTCAATTTTTTGAGACAGGGTCTTGCTAAGTTGCTCAGGCTAGCCTTGAACTCATAATTTTCCTGCTTCAGCCTCCTAAGTAGCTGGGATTATAGGCATGCTCTTCTGTGCCTGGCTCCCACTGGATGTTTTTTCACAGTAGAGGGCTATCAGCACTGAAGAATTGAAAAGTGATTTAATACAGTCTCCCTTCACACAGCTAACTGAGCTTTTTTTTTTTTTTTTTTTGTCTTTTTGAGACAGGGTCTTGCTATGCAGTTTAGGCTGGACTTGAGCTCACTTTGTAGCCCAGACTGGTCTCGAACTCACAGCAATCCTAGTGCCTCAGCCTCCAGAGTGCTGGGATTACAGGTGTGTGCCACCACCCCTGGCTAACTGAGCATTTTATGTACTTATTTGCTTTTGGTGCTGGGTATTGAACCCAGGACCTTAAGAATGTTAGGCAAACATTCTACCACTGAACCATACCCTCAGCCCTTGGGTGACTTAATAATTACACATAGAAAGTTGGTTGCTGCTGTGCACGCGCGCGCACGTGCGTGGGGATACACTGTTCTCAGGACAGGTATAGTTCTTAAGGGCCATGCTGTCCACAGCCACCCAGTGGGTTAGTACAGGAATGGGCAGAGTGTTTTGGTAAAAGGCCGAAGAGTAGAGATTTTAAGCTTTGGGGCCATATGGTCTCTGTCATCGCCAGACACCCTGTACACTGTGGTTCCTGAGTGGCACAGACCTTGTGTGGAGAGTAGGCGTGGCCGTGCCCAGAACCCTGGGGATGGGGGCTGCAACTACAAATCCCAGTTGTCTTCCTGAGCCAGGGAACATTCTTCTGATTGTGTTTCAGCCCTGCAAAACCCATTCCCATCTTACTGTCTGTGCAAAATTAGATAGCTAGACTTGGCCAGTGGGCTGTGGTTCATTGATGCTGATCTAGAAAAGGACACACACACACACACACACACACACACACACACACACGAGGTAAAGAAATAGTATAGCATGGTGCAAATAGTTGGTGAATCTGGGGGAAGAGTATAGACAGATTCTTTGTATCATTCTTATAATTCTGCAAGATTGAAGTTATTTTAAAACTGCGGTGTATGGAGGCACACACGTGTAATCCTAGTACTCTGAGAGACTGAGGCAGGGGAGTGGAAAGTTCAAGCCCAGCCTGGGTGACTTAGCAATTTAGCTGGGGATGTGGTTCAGTGTGAAGGCCCTGGGTTCAATCCCAATGGCGAAAAACATTTTAAACATCAAAATAAAGGGAGAGCATGATTTTCCTTCATGAAGGGGTCAGGAGGGGGCGAGGGAGGCTGTGGGTCTCTGCTTTTTCCAGCTGAGGGGGCAGAGTGACTGGCTCACATATCTTGGCTGTTGTTCCTGATGGTCATCTGCTCACTTCATTGTCTTCTTAGTTCTTTTTTATATCTCCCTCTGGTTTAATTCCTTTTTTATTTTGCTTTGAGAGACAAAGTCTTGCTAAATTGCTAAGTTTCCTGGGCTGGCCTTGAACTTGTGATCTTCCTGCCTCAGCCTACTGTGCAATACCATGCCTGGCTTGTTTAACTTTCCTGTCTAGGGACACTGCACAGAAGGCGTGAGGGTTTAGGCTTGTCCTCACTCTCCGACCCCCACTTCTCTCTCTCTGGGAAATACGTTTCTTCTCTACCAGCTATGAAACCAGCCACTTTACCGACGCTCACTGGCCTAGTCATTTTAATTTCATGTTCTTTGCCCTGTCACCTCTAGAGGTGTCATTTATTGGCAGTTGTGCTCTGCAGCCATTGAAGAACTTACCATGTTGCATTCTCCCAGCGTTGGGACAGAATGTCTTGTCCTGGCCCCAGTGGTTATTTCCAAGAGTGTGATACTGGGTTTTTTTGAAGGACTGAGTCTGGGATAGGGAGGGTGGCCCTTAAGACAAGAGCAGGAAGGGGTGTGTGCTTTTCCTACAACACTCTTCATTGCCTGGATTGGAAACTCAACTCAAAGTGAGAGGAGCATATGGGTTCCTATACCTTAGAGCATTGGCCAGCCTGCCGCCCAGGCTGTATTCCTGCCTGGCTTCACTGTTCAGAAGGCTTCCCCTATTCACAACCGCCCAAGCAGAATTTTCACCACATTAACAAACCCAGTGAAAACGATCATCTAGGAACCAGGTCTTCCAGCCAAAGTCCACGACTGGCTCTCACTGGTCAGCAAGAGCCATGTGTTCACATCTAACCCAATCACCTGCCAAGGTGCTGGAGGATTCTGCTTGATCAGCCTGAATCTTATGACTACCTTGAAAGATGGGACATTCAGCTTCACCCAAAACCATTTGGAGTAAGAACTGGCAAGAAGTGCACTCTGGGTGATGCACTGAATTGGTTGCTATTCTCAGCAGGAGGAGCGGGACCAGGGCAGTTACAGACACAGGTGTGGGGTTGGGCTGACTTCCCCAATTGTCCAAATTTTTAAGGCACATTTTTGGTAGTTGTAGGATATTAGCCCTCAACCTGTGACCTCTGGTGTCTTGTCCCCTGACCCCTGACCTGTTCATGTTCTCTCACACCCATCCTTCAGGAGACGCACAGGATCTACAGGCAGAAGCTGGAGGAGCTGACTGCCTTACAGACCTTGTGTAGTGGGTCAATCAACAAACAGAAGAAGCGCCTAAAAGACTTGCGACTGGAGCTGCAGAGGTAGGCGTGGGGCTTGGGAAGTGCTGAGCTGCACCCTCAGCCGATTTTTATTTATTTATTTATTTATTTATTTTTAAACTTTTTTTGTCTTTTTTGAGACAGGGTCTCGCTATGCAGTTCAGGCTGGCCTTGAACTCACTTTGTAGCCTGGGCTGGTCTCGAACTCTCAGTGATCCTCCTGCCTCATCCTCCCAAATGCTGGGGTTATAGGCATGCACTACCATGCTTGGCCTCAGCTGATTTTTAAATTATTTTTATTTTTCCTGTGCTAGGGATTGAACGCATGGCTACTGTATCACTGAACTATGCCTCCGGCCCTTTGTTTTTGAGGTAGAGCCTTGCTACATAGGTTTCCCAGGGTGGCCTTGAACTTGTGATTGTCCTGCTTCATTCTCCTGAGTACGCAGCAGGGATCATAGTCGTATGTTGCCACCTTTTTTTTCTTTTTTTTTTTGAGGCAGTGTCTCACAATGTAGCCCAGACTGGCCTTCGACTCTCATCGATTCTCCTGCCTCAGCCTCCTGAGTGCTGGGATTACAGGCGTGCACCACCATGCCTGGCCTAAGGTCCCTCTGGTTTTAAGGGACCAGAACCCAGCTCAGAACTGGTTAAAGCAAATAATGGAAATTTTAATGGAAAAAACCAGGAATAGCTTCAGGCATCAGTGGACCCAGGGGCAAAGGTTGTTTGTAGAAATTGTTTTTTTCCTCTCACTTTTGCCTTCCTCTGGTTTGACTCCATTCTCAGGCTGTCTCCTCCTGGGCACTGAGATGGCCATGAGCAGCACCACGCTTAGTCCTCCAGCAGCTTTCCTAGTGGCTCGGCCACTGACACAGGAGGAAAACTGCTTGTTTCAGCTGTCAGGGCTCTCACGGGTTTCTGTGTCTTCTTACTAAAATTCAGGCTCTTCCTTTAGGACAGTGAAGGAAACACGTAGCTTGGCCAGCCAATAGCCATTGGGCAGGAGCTGTGTGCCAAGTATTAACCGCAGATGCTTCATGCTGTGTGTACTCAGGTCTTCCTCACAGGCTGTTTGGCAGGTGGGCCTGATGGTAACCCTGGAAAGCAAGGAAGAGAGATTCAATCAAGGACACTGCCTAGATCACAAGGCCTGGGGTGGGGGGTTAGGCCCATGCCCAGAAGATACAGAATGGAAGCTGCAGCTGGGCGTGATGGTACAGACCTGTAATTCCAGCACTCTGGGAGGCTGAGGCAGGAGGACTGAAAATTGGAGCCCAGCCTGGGCAATTTAGTGAGACCACGTCTCAAAATTAAAAAAAAAAAAAAAATTAAAAAGAGCAGAGGTGGGGCAGGGATATAGCTCAGTGGCAGAAGTGCCTGCCTGGCAAGTGCAAGGCCCTGAGTTTTGATTCCCAGTACAAACGAATAAACAAATAAAACTTTTTTTAAAAGGGGGGGGCTGGGGATGTAGCCCAGTGTGCAATCCCTGGGCCTGCAGAGAAACAAAAACAGAGCAGAGGTGTGGGCTGGGTGGGGCGAGCTGGGGTGAGGCTCTGGGGGTGCAGACCCTCCCCTCATCTGAGTGAGGCCGCCCCCTGCCCCTCCCACCACAGGTACAAACCCCACGCAGGTCAGGAGGAGGCGGAGCTGGTGCAGCAAATGGGCGCACACATCAAGGAACGGGAGAACGTCTTCTTCGACATGGAGGCCTACCTGCCCAAGAAGAACGGGTAGGAGCACAAGCCCGTCTGTGGGGGCCTGAGCTTGACGGGGTGTGTGGGTAAGGACAGGAAGGAGGAGTACGCTTTCCCATGTGTTCTTCCAGCCCAGGAGAGGCCCTCAGCCCTGAAAAGACTTGCGAGGGCTGCGTACCAGGGCAGCTGCTGGGGTGCAGGTGCTTCCTTCCAGGAGAACCAAGCTGTGTGAGTGCCTGCTATGCCCCCAGCCCTGTGCCAGCAGGCCCCGGGATGCTGTCACTTCCTTAGCTACCCATTTTTGGAGACGTGTGAGCTTCCGGCCAGGGGACTCGGCCCAGGCGTGGTAGGCCACACCACTGGAGTGGCAGTCACAGTGAGATAGCAGTCCCTCGGTCGTGACCGTCTCTGACAGTAGTGGTCTGGCCCACCTCCCTGCTTCTCTCTCTCTGGGCCTTTGTGCGTTTTACACCAGTCAGGAATCTTCACGTTGCAAAGGATACAAAATCTAACTCAAAGTTGTAAAAGAAAAAAAAATGGAGCATTCATTGGCTGCTATAACTAAAACGTCGAGATACAGCTTCAGTTGTGGCTGGATCCTGCTGCTCAAATGATGCTGTTAGGAACTCTCATATAGCTTTCTTTCCAGGTGTGTACATTTCCTCCTTAGACTTTGTAAACTTTGTAAAATGACCCTCCACCCCCAGTTCTGCTTGCTTAGTGATTCTAGTAAGGGGTTATTGGAAAACTCCCAGGGCTGATTCTCTGGCCTAGATTGTGTCACATGACCATTCATAGACCAGTCAGGCAGATTACTGCTTTGATTGGCTGAGCTAGGGGTCATGTGCCTTCTCTAGGGCTGGGTGGGGTCACATGATCGTTCTTCCAGCCATAAGACACCCTGCTTTGATTGGCTGAGCCATGGTGATGTGCCTTCCTCTGTGGCATGGTAGCGGTAATGTGATTCTCTGAAGAGAACTGTGCTGCCCCTGTAGGAAATGAAGATTGATTTCTTCTCTGTACTTCTGCTCTGGTTCTGGCAGACTGGAAATGCTCTGGAAATCCACTCACAGCTAGAAAAAACATAACCTTTCCATTCTCCTCTCCCTTCAAACTTTTACTTATTCTTGCAAAGCCAGTTCAAAATGTCACCACCTCAGCAACACACACACACGCACACACGCACACACACACACACACACACACACACACACACACACGCACACACACACACGCACACGCCCTACGTCCTCTAAGAGACCAGTATGAGGCTGCTCACAGCTGACTGGCCAGATGCTGAAGGTCAGCACTGTGTGATTGTGCTCATGTGAAATGCCCAGAACAGGCAGATCCCTGGGGACAGAGAGTAGGTGCAGGGTTGCAGGGGGGATGGGGGAAAGAGTGGGGGTGGAGTTCTCTTGGATGGACATGATCTGGAATTAGGTAACAGTGGTGGTCGCACAACATTGTCAATATATTGGAAACCATTAAATTGTGTACTTTAAAAGGCTAGATTTTATGGCATGTGAATTATGGCTCTTTTTTTTTTCCCAGAAAGTATGTTCACAGCCAAAACCATAAAGCACATGAAGAGGTCTGGAGTACCTTATGCCCAGGGAACTCAGCCAGATTCAGAGAGAGCCATATTGCATGATCTCATTTGTATGTGGGATCCAAAAAGGGTGAAAATTGAATCCACAGAAAAAGGAGAGCAAAGAGCTGTCACCAGCGGCAAGGGACTAGGGCTGATGGGGAGCCGTTTCGAGGGTGACAAACTTGCACTTTTGTAGCGTGAAGAAATCTAGAAATCTAGTGTACAGCATGGAGACTGTGGTTAGTAATACAGTTTTGGATATTGAAAAGAAATTTTTTTTAGGCAGGGTTTCACCAGGTAGTTCAGGTTGGCCTTAAACTCATTGTGTAACCCAGGCTGGCCTCGAACTTGTAGTGATGCTTCTGCCTCAGCTTCTGGAGTGCTAGGATTACAAGCATGTGCCACCACACATGGCTCATATTGAAAATTTCCTAAAAATAGGTTTTGGGGGTGCAGTACTGGATATTGAACCCCGGAGCCTTTCTGCTGAGCTACACCCCTAGGTCCCCACTTTTTTTTGGTCTTTTTTGAGATAGGGTCTCGTTGTGCAGTTTAGGCTGGCCTTGAGCTCATTTTGTAGCCCAGGTTGGCCTCAAACTCCAGATGATCCTCCTGCCTCAGTCTCCTGAGTGCTGGGATTACAGGTGTGTACTACCATGCCTGGATCCTGTAGCCCTTTTTAAAATTTAAAAACTTTTGAAGCCAGGCATGGTGGAGCAGGCTTATAATCCTAGCACTTGGGAGGCTGAGGCAGGAGGATCATTGCGAGTTCAAGACTAGCTTGGGCTACAAAGTGAGCTCAAAACCAGCCTGAACTACATAGCAAGACCCTGTCTAAAAAAAAAAAAAAAAAAAAAAAATGGATGCTAAAAGAAAAAATTAACTCCTTGTGATGTTTTTTTTTTTTTTTTTTTTTTTTTTTTTTTTTTTTTTTTTTTTTTTTTTTTTTATCTTTTTGAGGCAGAGTCTCACTATGCAGTTCAGGCTGGCCTTGAACTCACTTTGTAGTCCAGGCTGGTCTTGAACTTGAAACAATCCTCCTGCCTTAGCCTTCCAAGTGCTGGGGTTACAGGTGTGTGCCATGGTGCCTGGCTTTTAATTTCTATTTTTTTGTAGCAAGGTTACATTTTATTTAAGATAGGAAAAGAAACAGACCCTACAGAGCAAATGTGGGGCACGTAAAAGCAGGAGAGTATATCTTACAGCATGTGGACCACTGTGCAAGAGAGAGCACGTGGCCATGGCTTAATTTTAAAGAGCACCCCTTTTTTTTTTTGTTCAAACTAGCCTTGAGCTCACTTTGTAGCCCAGGCTGGCCTCAAACTTGCAGCGATCCTCCTGCCTCAGCCTCCCAAGTGCTGGGATTACAGGCATGTACCCACCCTTTACCCCAGCCAAGAGCATCCTTTCTAAATTGACCTAGAGATTATACCTGTGCCTTTGCCTCCTTGGCTGGAACCTAGTCGTGTGCTACATCTGGCTGCAAAGGAGGCTGGGAATTGGGGGTCATGACTCAGCTTGCATGGGGAAGTGAGTTGATGACACCGTTGTGCACACTGTTGCCATTGTGTCTGTTTAATCATCGTTGTCCCTTGATGGGGCCCGGGGGCCGCTTGTTTGGCGTCCTGGCTTCTGCTGGTGAGTACTTGTCACACTCATGAGCAGGTGTAGGTCTGACTAGACATGCTCCAGGGCTGAGCCGCGCATCCCTCACTGCTCTGTCTTCCAGGCTCTACTTGAACCTGGTCCTTGGCAACGTGAACGTGACCCTGCTCAGCAACCAGGCCAAGTACGTACCCGCCGTGGGCTCGGGCTTCTGCCACTCAGGAAGACACACATGAGCTGGCTTTGAGCAGAAATCACACGCGTGAGCAGATGGGGCTCTGGTCTTTGGCCTCTCTGAGCCTGTCCTCAGTGGCTGGAGCACTTCCAGCGTTTCCAGCACTTCCAGCCTAGAGCACTTCCTTTTCCTTTTGTGGTGCTGGGGGTTGAACTCAGGGAGTCATGTGTGCTGGGCAAGTGCTGTACTGCCGAGCTGCACCCAGCCGTCCTCCTTCCTTCCCCAGGTCACGTATGGTGGCCAGAACTCCCTGCTTCCTGCAGTGGCTTCTACTCCTTTCCATGCATGTCACAGCTTTTCTCATGGGAAGCGAGGCCACCTGCCCGTCCGTCAGTCCATTTCTGGGTGGCTGTGACCCCTGGTGTTTGTTTTTGGTTGAGCGAGGAGGGTCCAGAGTCCTGTGCTGGAGTTCGGGGACGAGGGACCTTGTGTAACTGACCTTCTTTGCCTCTTGGTTGTCACTATTCCAGGGCGGGTGTTTTTCCTCAGGACAGCAGGTCCTTTGGGGTGGGGCTGCGGCGCTGGGCCTGGGGTCCGATTGAGGCCGGAGGAGCAGAGCGGTTGTTGTGTGTGACCTTCCCGGAGGTGTCTGTCGTGGCAGGTTCGCCTACAAGGACGAGTATGAGAAGTTCAAGCTCTACCTGACCATAATCCTGCTCCTGGGGGCCGTGGCCTGTCGCTTTGTCCTTCACTACAGGTAGAGGGTGTGTGGAGTGTGAGGAGGAGGAGGAGGCCAGGGGCCTCCGCAGGGGATCCTGGCTCCCTGCGTGTCAGTGAGTGGCTGTGAATGGCTGCTGGAGGGGCCTTAGCGTGGGAGCTGGGAGTGTGATGGCGTTGCTCTGCATGGTGGAGCATTATTCTGCTGTCAGGGAACGTGACATGACCTGTCCTACACTGGGATGACAGGAAGCAGCGTGCTGAGGGCAGGAAGCTGGGTGGCAAAGGCCCCGTGTATAATTCCACTCTTGTGAAATTTCAGAACAGGAAAGTCCTTGGAGACAGAGTAGCTCAGTAGGGGGAGACCATTCCTGTGCTATAGTTTGTTAAAAATTTAAAAAATGTTTTGTTTCTTTAAAGTGGGTTTCACTATATAATTTACACTGGCCTTGAATTCACTTTGTAGCCCAGGCTGACCTCAAACTAGCAGTGGTCCTCTTACCTCAGCCTCCCGAGTGGTGGGATTACAGGTGCCCGGCTCAGAGTTTCTTTGGAGTGATAAAAATGTTCTGGAATTAGGTAATGGTGATTTACACAATTCTGTGAACATAACACAATCCATTTATACACTTTAAAAAGGGTGAGTTTAGCTGGGCATTATGGTGCATACCTGTAACCTCAGCAGTCTGAGAGGCTGAGACAGGAGGATCACAAGTTTGAGCCCGGCCTGGACAATTTCAGAACCAAGGGAGATCCTGTGTCAAAATTAAAAAGTTACACAAAGGCTGGGCTTGCAGATTATGTGAAGGCTCTGGGATTGATCGCCAGCACTGTAGAGGGAAAAAAGAATGAATTTCATGATATATGAATTTATCTCAGTTATTGCAAAGAAAGAGCAAGAGCACTGTCAGGCAGCCCGACCAGACCCTGGCCTTGAGATTGAGATAGGCTGTCACCACATGCAGGGCCCTCTAGGAACCTCAGTCTCCCATGCGTAAGCTGAGGTGACAGCAGGCCATGGCTGGTGGGCCGTGCGAAGTGCTGAGGTCACAGTGGGTCCCTGTGGGCAGAGCCCCTCGGGCTGGGCCCTGGCCCGTGTTGCAGTGCTCCTTTCCCTGGGCCTGTGTTTTCTGCTCCGTGGGAGGCAGCCAAGTCCGGCTGGGGCACGTGGCCCATGTGCCAAGGGCCTGTGTGCTCATGGTGCCCAGCTGGGAGTCCTGCTGCTGCCCAGGCCTGTGTCCCAGCAGACGCCCTGGGCCTGCGCCCACCAGCTGCCTGGGCCCAGCCGGCTCCCCGGGGCAAAGGTTGTGCTCCCAGCAAGGCCCGCTCATACGCGCCTCTGGAGAGGCCTGAGAGTTCTTGGTGTGCAGCCAGGGTCCCTTGAGCTGCATGGAACCTGGGTGAGCTGTCACAGGCCAGCGCTGGTCACACACAGTCTCTCCCCTTCCTTCCTGCTGCCGTGCCGTGGGCTGCACTAACAAAGGAACAGTTATTTCAGGGCTTAGAACAACGGGAATATATTCTCTCAGTCCTGGAGGTGAGAAATCAGAAATCAAGGTATTGGCAAGCCAGGCGTGGTGGGACACCACTATACTCCCAACGCTCTGGGAGGCTGAGGCAGGAAAATCTAAAGTTCAGGTTCAGCCTGGGCAGCTCAGACAATTAGCGACATCCCTGCCTCCTGTACTTCTTGTCCATTGTCGTCTCAACAGTAGGCTTTTTTTTCCTTTCTTTTTTTTTTGGTCTTGAGACAGGGTCTCGCTATGCAGTTCAGGCTGGCCTTGAGTTCAATTTGTAGCCCAGTCTGGTCTGGAACTCGAAATGATCCTCCTGCCTCAGCCTCCTGAGCGCTGGGATTACAGGTGTGTGCCAACATGCCTGGCTCGCAATAGGCATTTGAGCCTCTTTTTCTTACTGTGGCCCTTGTGGCACTTTCTGGAGTTAAAATGGGAACCATGTGGCTCCGCATGTGAAACTCTGCTCCTGTCCACAGCAGCCCCGCCTGGCAGGTCCTCTTGTGTCTCGCTCAACAGATGACAAATGTTGGCTTAGGAGAGTCACTTGCCTGTCCATGGTCCCACAGCTGGGAAGGGCTGACTCAGGATTTGAACTCAGGCCCTGGGATTCCAGAACATGCTGGTCTCCCAGGACCCTCACCTGTCCATGGGCTGAGAGTGGCCTTCCGCAGCCACCACAGGGCACAGTCACTAGCTCTGCGGCGGCTCCCAGCATCTTCCGATGTTGAAGCTGTTCCTCCTCCTTCCCACCCCTGGCTGTCGCAGTGGAGTCTTCGTGGGGGCGGGGGCAGGGCTTTCTTCCATCCTGTCTGTGCACACACCTGCTGCCTGCGCTGTCCCTTCTCCCAGGCAATGAGGCTGTGTCACACCAGGAAGTGGAGGGGCAGAGCCTTCGTCAGAGTTGTCAGAGGCACCCTGGAGGTCCAGTGTGTGTCACTGTGTTTCAGGACTTTACCCAGGGATGCTCCTGTAGTGGGTCACTTCCCATGTTAAAGATAGTAAGCTGAGGCAGGCAGGTCTCCGGGTAAGCCCTCCTCTCCCAGTCCAGAAGGCTCCAGCCCTCTACCTTTTTTGTCCCCAGTACTGGGGATTGAACCCAGGGCCTTTGTACTAAGCTACATCTTCAACCTTTTTAAAAATATTTTTTGAGACAGCATCTCACTAAACTGTGGGCTTGAACTTGTGATCCTCCTGCTTCAGTCTACCAGAGTCCTAGGATTATGGGTATGCCGCCCCTCCTGGCTCCTGCCTGTCTGCTTTTGAGGCCTGCTCAGCCCAGCTTTGGTGGGGACCTGGTACTGGTTCTTCCGTTAGCCTCCTGCTCCTGGCCTATGTGGGCCTTGAGATGGGTTTCATCTGCTTAGCAGAGGTTGCTGCTGTGTTACAGGGATGGGGATGCGCACATCTTAGCGGTATAGAGAGCCTCACCTAAAAGGGTTAGTTTCCTGTTCTTTGTGGTCATCTGACTTGGGTGTGGTGCTGTACACCTGTAATCTCAGCACTCGGGAGGCTGAGGCAGGAGGATCCTTGAAAGTTCAAGGCCAGCCTGATCTACATAGTGAGACCCTGTCTTGTAAAACCAAAACCAATACTAAAAAACAAACAGGTCCCCTGCCCCGTGCCCCCTGCCCCCCAGAAGCTTCCCATCAGACAGGAAGTGTATGGAGACAGCTGGATTGCCCTGGGCTGAGTGGGCCAGGGCTGGGAGTGCAGGGGGGCCAGGCGTCACAGCGGGCGAAGAGCTGCCCGAGCAAGGCCCGGCTGACTCAGGAGGGGGCCCCTGTGCTTGTGTCAGGGTGAACATGGCAGCTCAGCTGTCTTTGCTTCTCAAATGCCCGCCCCCCCCAGGGTGACGGACGAAGTCTTCAACTTCCTGCTGGTGTGGTACTACTGCACCCTGACCATCCGAGAGAGCATCCTCATCAGCAATGGCTCCAGGTAAGCGAGCTGCTGTGGGCCGGGGCCGAGGGAGCCCCAGGGCACCCTGTCCCCGAGGGGTGGCACCCACCACCTGCGTTCCCTGTCTCCCTGGGGGCTCTGCGAGTGTTCAGGTGCAGGAAACCGTTGCTGTTGGTACAGTGTCCCTTACTGATGCCACGAGAAAGAAACCTAGACTCAGACTGACTTAGGGTAATAGGAAACGTGTTGTCCAGAAAAGAAAAAGCAGGTTCACTGGGACAGACCTTGGGTAAGGCTTGATCCAGGTATTCAGAAGATGTCATTGGGACCCAGTTTCTCTCCGTCTCTCATCTCTTGACTTTGGCTGTGCAATCTTTATCCTCCTGTCTTCATGCCTAGTAAACCAGGCACGTTTCCCTCGGCTGAGCCTCTCTCAGGCTTGGTCCCTGGACTGTGTCTAGATTCTGTCTGGGTGTCTCCCCTCCCTGTGTCTGAACCAGTCACTGTCCCCAGACAGTGCATGGCTGTGATTGGCCAGGCTTAAGCTTCACTCACCCTGCAGCCATCATAGGCGGCACAGAAACTTCTGGAACAGTTCCCCAGGGAACACGGGATATCAGTACCGGAAAGGTGGATAGACTTGGGGGACAAGCGGGGCGGTCTCCCGCACGGGGGAGAGAGGAGGAGGGACAGGCGGCTGAGATGGCAGACTCCTGGGCCTCAGTCCCAGCGCCATCACCGAGCAGCTCCATGACCCCAGGCTGTTTCTGAGAGATCATATCCCTGTCACTGGATGAGTGCAGGCCCTTGGTGGGTGGCCTGTTCCCCTGTCTCCCAGAGGCTGAGTTTTGGAGGCTCCACAGTTTCCTCTCCATTTCCTTTCCACACTACCTGCCTCTCAGAGGGGTCTCGACCCAGTGAAGACTGTGACCAGGGCGGAGCTCAGGGAGCCAGCGGTACTCAGCGTGAAGGCAGCCCTGGCTGCCATCCCTAGCAAGTGAGAAAAAAAAATAAAGATGCGTGACTTGAGACCCTGAAGAGAGGAAGCATCAGCCAGTAACCGTGTATTCAAGAGTGAGGACTTAGCTGGGCGTGGGGGTGCACGCCTGTGATCCCAGCACTCTGGGAGGCTGAGGCAGGAGGATCACAAGTTTGAGACCATTCTGGGCAACTTAGTGAGAATCTGTCTGAAAATTTAAAAATAAACTGGAGGTGTAGCTCAATGCAAAGGCTCTAGATTCAACCCCTGGTGTTGAAAAATAAAGTGCAAGCATCTAACTAACCCTGTCCTTGGCTGAGTCGGGAGGAAGGAAAGAATGAAAAAGCTGGCTTCTTCCCATGGCTCACTGTCCCGTGGACCTAGGCCTAACATCTGAGAACTGCTGGGAAACAGGGAAGTAGTAAACCTTGGCAGTAACCAACACAGCTTCCCTTCCTTGTCGAGGGAACAGCACCGTCTGCTTGGGGCATGGTTAGAAGGAAGTGGGCAGTATTGGGGAGCGATGGGGCCAGGGCAGCGGTCCAGGCACCCTTACCGCTAACTCCTCCTGCACCCGCAGCCTTGCCCTCGGCCTTGGGGTTTCACCTTCTGCAGGACTTGGCTCTGGAGTGTGCTTGGTCTCTAACAGTCATTCACACTTTAGCAAGAGTTGGGCAGCTTTGTTTTTAAAGTGGTGTGCTGGGTGCTCGCAGACAGAAGAGAGCAGGAGTGGCGGGGTCCCTGCAAACACAGGGCTCTTCCGGGTGTGCTACAAGGAAGGAAGACGTTGCCCTGGAGCCCAGAGTTGCTTGCCGGTCCGTTGAGGAAAGGCTGTCTCCCGTGTGTGATGCAGAGCTCTGTGTGGGGTCTGCTGTGCACCCCTAGGTGCCATTCACCCGCGTTTCTTGCACGTTTCCTGAGTGTGACTCAGAGTTTGGGACACCAAGGAAACTCACTTGCTCTTAGGAACATGCACAGCATTCTGGAAAAAGGCCCTATTGTGGCTGGTAGGGTTCTGGCAACTCTGAGTTGTAGCAGAGCTGCTCTTCTGAGCTGTCTTCCAGGCCGACCTGGGCAGGGAAGTGCAAACGGGGCCGCTGGCCTGCGTGGTGGCCTTGGGTTCCACAGTGACCACAGGAAGCCTGGGCAGGTGGGCCGAGTCTGCTGACTGAAAGTCAGGAGTCACCCTCAGCACCGGGTGGAGATTTCCGACTCCATTCTCCTCCGGCTCCAGCTCTAGCTCCTTCAGGGGACAGCCAAGAAACCATCTCCAGAGAGGAGCAAGGGGGTGTGGAGGCATCCAGACCCGGGTGAGCTCTATCTATCTCTGCCTCAGGCATCCCAGGGCCTGCGCGGGCGCTCAGGGCCAGTACCCAGTGGAAACCATGGGCTGTGACACGTGGCTCGGACCCAGGATCTGCAGTGAGCGGAGGCCCCCTGAGGCCACACGGGGGTTGGAGGCAGCAGGGCCCAACCACAGGGGCCTCCCTCGCTGCCCTGTTTGGCATGGCCAGGACTCTTGTCTTGTCCCTCGCTGCACCTGAGACAGGACTGAGCCAGGAGGAGAGGCCAGGAGACGGGCTGGGTGTGACTCCCATTACGAGATGTTGCCCACCTGAGATGAGCTCCTTGGCTCAGTAAGCAAGGCAGCTTCCCTGGCAGAGTTTCCAAAGGATGGCAGGTCACCCAAGAGGGACTGAGAGGACTGTATCTGCAGGGGCACCGAGGGGGCCCTGCAACTGGCATTTCAGGGAGATGAAAGGGCAGTGTATTAGCCCTCCCTGCCCTGCCTCCAGAGCCAGTGGGAATTCTGGGTCAGGTTTGTGATTGGTTAGGGTTGGGTCACCTGTTTGCCTGCAGACCAATCACTGTGGTAGGATGGTTGCAGAGTCCTGACTGGCTAGCTCTGGGTCATGTGCCATAATATATTCCAGTGCCCCAGTGTCGGGTGAGGTAGTTACTCATAAGGAGGCGCAGGCCACAGGGATGGGCTGGGTGGCGATGGACAGATGGCGAAACAGCCGTGTCCACTGTGGTTCTGGGCCAGAATGAATAATGAATTGACAATGAGACTTTTTCTAATGAGCCAGCCTCCAGTGCTGGCTTTCACTGGCTTTCCTAAGGCCCTGCCGTTGGAACGTAGTGAGTGGCAGACAGGGAGACCCTGTCACGGTAGCAGCACACGTGCAAGACCAGCCTAGAGGCCTGGGGCAGGTGGGTGGCGGTGGGGCCTGGGAAGAAGTGATTTCCAGCTCCTCCGTTGTTGCTGAGCTGTGTTGCTTCGTGGCGTCTGTCAGAACTGGGCCGTGGGCATGGTGGGCTGTGAAATTAAAAGCTGCTGCTCCATCGGGCTTGTTGCCCGGGGGGTCTGTGGCTGGCTCAGGCTGCTCCCAAAGGCATTTCTCAGGGGACCCTGGGGAGTAGGACAAGGAGAGGGGGTGGCCCAGACCTGAGGGCTCCGGTGTGGCCTCCAGAGCTGGATGTAAGCTGCAGCCAGACCTCTCGGCTGCCCTTTAAGCTGAGGGTCTGAGGATTGGGCCATCTGCCTTCGCTCTGAGGCAAGTGCAGGCGGGCCATGGAGACTAGGGTTGAGGGTGCTGGGGACAGAAGTGCCCAGAGGGATGACCCATCCTGTCCCTTTCATCAGCCCTACCTCCTGGACGGCGTGTATGTCAACATTTGCTGAGAGCCTTTTGTTTACCTGCTGTTGCACTAGGAGTACAGAGCCCACGTCAAGTCTCTTAGGTAACTCCTGGGTCATAATTAGCTGTTGCCGGAGCAAGTTATCTCTCCCCAGAGCATTACGTGGCCGTAAAGAGAAGAGGTGGTTAAGATACAGTCCCTGTTTTTGTGACGTGTGTGCTCCGGTTGGAAGGTTTAAGATGGATTCAACCCACTTACTAGGAAAATGGGAACAAAAACTTGAGTGATAGACTGGAGGTGAAGCTCAGGCAGAGCGCACCTGCCTAGCACATGCAAGGCACTAGGGTCAATGCCTGGCACCACAAAAGCCCACAAAAGCAAGCTGGGTGTGGTGGCGAATGCCTGTTATGCCAGTACTCCAGGAGGCTGAGGCAGAAGGATCACAAGTTCTATCTCAGCTCGGGCAACTTAGTGATTTAGTGAGACCCTGTCTCAAAATAAGTAAATACCGAAGGGCCGGGGAGTGTAGCTCATCTGAAGGTTCTGCGTTCAGTTGCCAGTATCAAAAAAAAAAAAAAAAAGAGTGGCAGAAATTTAAAATATGATCAGCAGTGTTGATGAGGGTTTGGGGAACCAGAACTCTTGGACTGCTGATGGAGTGTAAATTGGGGTGATAGTTTTGGAGTCCAATATGCTGTCACATCCCGATTCAGCCAACTTCCTCCCGGTCGTCACATGGACTGTGCCATTGTGCTGGGAACTTGTACAAGATGTCACCACAGATGAGAGAGGGGGTAGCTGTGGAAGGGGGAGGCCAGAAGCACATGCTGCAATATGACGGGGTGTTGAGGGGTGACAGGAGAGATGACGCTGTCTGTAATCCCAGCACTCGGGAGCCCAAGGCAGGAGAACCACGAGTTCAAGTGTGGCCTGGGCTATGGAGTGAGATCCTGTCTCAGAAGACAGCATGGAAGGACATCCCTGTCCTTGCCAAGGGCCTGCAGTCCGACCAAGAGCAGGCTGCCGGGTGGTCTGAGTTCCAAGTCCTGTAGCAGGCCTTGGGCCAACAGCAGACCCTTGTGGGTTCCCTGTGAGAGGCAGGACTGGGACTCCTCTCCCTGTTGGCCCCTGGAGAGACCTGGAGTGACGGAGGTGCCCGCTGTGCCCCCGGACACCCCCAGTCCCTCTGTGAGGTGCTGCCAGCCATTGAGCCAGGCGCCAGAAGGGTGAGCGCGGAGGAGCCCAGGTGCTTCGCTCCTCAGCTGCCTTCGATGCCTGGGGCAGGGGCCTGACAGCCTCCCTCCCTGCTGCCTCGAGAGGGCGAGAGGGCCGAGAACTCGGGGAGCCCTCTTTCTCCTGCCGGGGTCCCCACAGCTCCTGTATCGGCGGGCGGCGAAAGGAGGTCAGGGCTGGGGGAGGGTGACAGAGAGCAGCCTGGGGCGTGTGCAGTCGCCGTGCCGGTTCCAGCGGCTGTGTGTGTGCACAGGTTTGTTTGTCCAACACGCTGTGGAGCAGCTGCTCTGACCCTGTCGTCACAGATGCGCTGGTGACCAGACTGGCCCCTGCCCGGCTAGGGATCCCGTACGGGTGGGGGTGGGGCTTCCGTAGGTGGGGGTGGGGCTCCCGTAGGGGTGGGGTGGGGCTCCCGTGGTGAGTGACAGCAGCCGTGAGTGATTTCAGATGTGGACAGCACCAGGGAGGAGACCTGGATGCGCCCTGGGTGGCCTGAGTGCTGCTGTGGGCCCTGTGGACAGGGAAGGCCTTTAGGAAGAGGGGACAGGTGTTCTGAATTTTGAATTTGGTACCAGATACAGGCAGGCAAGTCTCAGTGCAAAGCTGGGTGTAGTGGCCCAGGCTTGTAATCCCATCATTCAGGAGGCTGAGGCAGGAGGATGGCCTCAAGTGTGAGGCCAGCCTGCACTATATAGTGAAATGTTCTCTCACCCTGCCTCCCAAAGTCTTGGGTCAGAGAGGACAGGAGGACAAGGTTCTCTTGGGCCTGTTAAGACATTTCTTCCTTGGTGCTGGAGCCTGGAAGTCCTGGGACATGGAACTGGCGTCATCCTGAGGCCTTGCTCCTTGGCTGCGTCCCACGGGACTTTCCTGCATGCATGCACCTCGCACCCCTGCTGTCTCTCACCCCTGCAGTGACGCCAGTCACAGCTGACCAGGCCCTGCCTTTGTGACTTCCCTTCGGTTGTGTCTTTAAAGGCTGTGCCTGCAAATACAGTCACCTTCTAAGGAACTTGGGGACCCATTCAGTCCTTAACAGGCTCGGCCTGGCCAAGGAAATGCTGGGCGTTCCAGCTTCTTCGCGTGGGGAGGATGGGAGGTGGCGTGGTGCCCCGAGGGGGACCGGTGGCCTATGTCTGTCTCTGTTCCTCGGGCTGTGCCCAGCCCACGGGGCCTGGAAGCAGAGCACGGTCTCTGCCCGCCTGAGCACTGCTCCTCTTGTTCTCTGCAGAATCAAGGGCTGGTGGGTTTTGCACCACTATGTCTCCACGTTCCTGTCGGGAGTGATGCTCACGTGGTGAGTGGCCCCTCGTGCTGTGGGCCTCCCCAGGGAGCTGGGCCTGACCAGGCTGGGGCCGCTTGGGTCCCGGGAGCTGGTGAGACGTGGCGGGGGGGGCGCTGCCAGGGACCTGTGAGGCTGCTGGGAGCTTCCTGGGGCTGTTGGAGCCTCACTGGCTGGGACAGAGGGGCGGGTGGAAGGGCCGGAGGGAGCGAGGCTGTGGAATGGCTCTGTCCCCTCTGGTTATAGATCTGGCCCATGCCCGGGCCAGGGAAGGGCAGCAGCCTGGGCCTTGGTTTATGGAGCAGGAAGGTGAATGTCTGCGCACAGCGTGCCTCACCCTCATTCTCTCTCCTGTCAGGCCGAATGGACTCATTTATCAGAAGTTTCGCGATCAGTTTTTAGCATTTTCAATTTTCCAGAGTGAGTACCTGAGCCTCGCTCTGGGGTGGGGGCTGATTTCCCAGGACTTTGACCACAGGGTTCCCTGTGGGCATGGGTGCCGGCCAGAAATGTGGAGAAGAGCGGTCACGCCCGGGCTACCTGCTCCTCTGGCCCCAGCACCGCCCGGCCCCAACAGGAGCAGCCTTTTAGGCAGGGGGCCGACCTTGCCTTCCAGTTTATTTATTTTATTTATTTTTTTTATTTGTTGCCTTCCAGTTTAAAAAAATACTCAAAATGGATATAAGAGTAACTTTTTCTCACATTTTCTGTGTGAGAATAGTTCTGGATTTGCACACAGTGATCTGGTCCCAGGGTTGGCGTCCTGCTCTGTGTGTGTGTGTGTGTGTGTGTGTGTGTGTGTGTGTTGCTGGGGTTGGAACCTGTGGCCTTGCATACCCTAGGCATGTGCGGTCCTGCTGAGCTGCATTCCCGATCTGAATTTTTTTTTCCTGGAGGTGGGGTGTTGTCATGCTAGCTGGGGCCGTAGTACACACCACCAAAATGCAGCTTAGTTGCCAGCTCTCAGGAGGCTGAGGCAAGAGGATGGTGTGAGTTCGAGGCCAGCCTGAACTGCATAGCAGGGCCCTGCCCCCACAAAACAACTACAACACCAAAATCACTTAATTTCTAAACAAGAACCTGCTTGCAAACAGATATACATTTGGAACACCGAGCGTGGAAATCATATACCCTTTCTCCCTTAGGAGTGATTGGTGTTATGAGCTGTTCCTTTCAGCTATTTTTGTTTGTAAATATACATATACATACATATTAAAACAGTTCAGGGCTGTTTTTCTATCAGTACGTCCTCATTTTTTAGCGACTACCAAGGGTCACATCACAGGGAGCCACCCCCGTGTCCCAGCATTTGCACAGGTCTCGTCGCAGCTTGGCATGTTTCTGATGTGGCTGCTATCGAGTGCCTGCTGCGTGGCTGGGAACCACCAGTCCATTCGAGTCTGGTGGGGTCTTAGCCGCTTGCACACCTGAGCTCTCTGGGGTTCTGGATAAGGGACGAAGCGGGATTGGGTTTAGGAAGGGGCAGGGGAGTAGAAGGTGATCTCGTGGCCCTGGAACTGGCCGTGGGCAGCAGCCCTGCTCAGCTGTCCCCTTGGGCCTGGAGGACGAGAGGCCTGCTGTCCTGTGCCAGCATCAGCCTGAGCCGGGTGTGTGCCCCCTGCAGGCTGTGTGCAGTTCTTGCAGTATTACTACCAGCGGGGCTGCCTCTACCGGCTGAGGGCTCTGGGTGAGAGGAACCATCTGGACCTCACGGTCGGTGAGTAGCGGGTGGATTGAGCCCGGCCTGCCTGGCCCCACACTGCAGCGCCACTCTGCACAATTTGTGGTGGGTTCTGTGTCAGTTGCTATGGGAGGCCAGCTGAGTGCTGGGGTCCCACTGTGTCCCCCTTAAGATGTCTGTTTTATCTATGGTTTTTACTTTGTTTTGTCTTGTTGGTATTGGGGGTTGAACTCAGGTCTTCCTGCATGCTGCACAAGTGCTTCACCACCAAGGTATATCCTCTTCCCTTTTCAGTTTTAAAAATTTTGAGACTAAGTCACTGAGTTGCCCAGGCTGACCTGGACCCTGTGATCCTCCTGCCTCAGCCTTTGGGGTCGCTGGGATTACAGATGTGTGCCAGCACACCTGCCTTGTCTGTTTTATGACATATATAATGTTAACCCATTGTCAGTCTTGCGTGCAATTGATCTATAACATGTCTGCATATAAGTATGCATAAACGTACATATGTACCTTGGGATGTGTGCTTAGCTTTTGCCCACAGCGATACCCAGTTTAAAAAAGCTTGCAGTCTCTTTGTCTAAACTTTAGAGGAGGACCTATTTTTAATAAAACAACGCTATTATTTGAGCCTGTCCTTTCCCTCAAACTACTCTACAAAGTGGGTCTACTCTGGCAAGATGTGATCAAAATGGTGTGTGAAAATGTCCAAAAGAAATTACGAAATCCTGTGCAAATTCAAGAAATTTGTGCTGGGTGTGGTGACACGTACCTGTAATCTCAGTGCTGAGGCAGGAGAACCACAAGTCTAGTCTGGGCAATTTAGCAAGAACCTGTCTCTAAAAGATTAAAGGGGCTTGGGGTGTAGCTCAGTGCAGAGGACCTGGCTTCAGTCCCTGGTAGTGAAAAAGTGAGAGGGAAGGGAGGGTGGGGAGGGAGAGTTGTGCGTGCACACGTGCGCGCGCGCGCACACACACACACACACACACACACACACACAAAGAGAAGAAATCGGTGAATACCCAGTGGGAGAGAGTTCTCAGGCTTGGTGCCCAGTGGTGTGACCGGGCCGGGGGCTGGCCGGGTGCTGGCGGCCCTTGGGGGGGCCCTGCCTGAGTCGTGCCTGGCTGACCTCAGGGAGCCCCTCATGCGGCCCTTTGCTCATGCTTCTCCCTGCAGAAGGGTTCCAGTCCTGGATGTGGCGGGGCCTCACCTTCCTCCTGCCGTTCCTCTTCTGTGGCCACGTGAGTCGTGTCTCATCCCCCCCATCTGGGCCCGAATGGGGTCCTCAGGCCGCTCCCCTGTCACCAGCTGTGCCCAGGCCCCTGGCTGTCTTGGTGACTGTTTGGTCTGAGGCCCCCAGCTTTCCCCAGCTCTGCATGGGGCTGCAGTTTTTGTGGGCTGACATCTTGGACAGCTGGGGGGCGCTCTGTCTCCCTAGCTCCCACAGGGTCCGTGGGGAGCAGGTGCTGACCACGCCTGTCTCATGTGTCCCCAGTTCTGGCAGCTCTACAACGCCGTCACGCTGTTCGAGCTCTCCACCCACGAGGAGTGCAGAGAATGGCAGGTATTGTGCCACCCGCCCGCCTGTGTGTTTGTGGAGGGCGGGGATGGTGCAGGGAGAGTTCTGTCCTTGGGGACACTGCTGCCCCGGGTTCTCTGCTGCTGGGCCCTGGGGTGGTGGGAGGGATTTTAGGGTGTCAGGACCTCTCCTGGTCCATGAGCTGAGGAGGCTCCCAGGGCCCCCACCTCCACCCTCTGCTGCGGCTCTGTGTCCGGGGTCCAGGGCGGGGTGGCTGCTGCCCCAGGGCGCTGACCAGAGCTCCTCCCTGCCCCGTTTGCCCGTGGGTGCCCCCGGGTCCCCTAGGTGTTCGTGCTGGCCCTCACCTTCCTCGTCCTCTTCCTGGGCAACTTCCTGACCACACTCAAGGTTGTGCATGCCAAACTCCAGCAGAACAGAACCAAAATGAAGATGCCGTAGCCTGGGTCCTAGCAGCCGCTGGAGCTCCGGGCAGGAGTGGGACTGAGGCCATGAGCCTTGGACTCGCATGCCCGGGCCGGGCTTCCCAGGGCCGGGTAGCAGCATCTCAGGGGCCAGCACGGTGCTGGAGAGCGTCCCGCCTGACATGGAATGTCACGGCACCCAGCTTCGCAGTATTTGCCCTATTTATGACATATTTAAACCAGGTCCCCGCGCCCCGCATCTGCTCTCAGCGGAGGCTGAGTCAGGCTCCGTCCTCCTGGGGAGGGGCCCAAGCCTCAGGGAGCTCCTCTGTCCCGCTGTCCCTTGAACTCCTCACAGTGGGGTTCAGATGTGCCTCTGGAGGTTGGATTTCTGCTGCCTTGCTGCCAGCCGTGTCCCAGTGCAGCATGGGTGACACCTTCTGCACCCCCGGCCACGCTGTCTCTGCTGTGAGCCCAGCGCGGCTCCCACTCTGGGATGGGGTTAAGTTTTCAGAGAACCACAGCTGTCTCTGCCTTGTGCTCTTTGTGCTTCCTGAGTCTCCCATGGGGACCTGTCCCTGTCTCCCTGGGAGCGGGCGGCTGGAGAGGTGGCCGGGGATGGGAGGTTTTAAGAACGGCTGCCACCAGGGGGCGTCCCAGGCCATGAGTTCAGCGACTGCAGGTTTGAAGGACTCTGAAGTCCCTCTTGACTCCTCGGGGTCCGCTGCCACTCAGCCTTCCGCTCACCTTTACCCAAGTTTTAATCTTAGGTTACTGGGATCAAACCTAGCGCTTAGGGCTGGGGATATAGCTCAGTGGAATAAGCACCTGCCTAGCAAGCGCAGGGTCCTGAGTTCAAAAAAAAAAAAAACCTAGCGCTTTCGTACTGAGCTACCTCTGCAGGCCATTTTATTTATTTTGAGGCAGACTCTGGTTAAGTTGCACTGGCTGGGCTCGAACGCAGTCCTCCAGCCTGGGCCTCAGACTTGGTGTGAGCACACAAGGGCCCACCCCCACCTCGGTTCACTCCCCCTCCTCTTCCCAGGTTCTGGGAGGGCAACTCCAGCAGGCTTATCCCCCGGGCTCCACCTGGTGTCAAATCTGGGTGCGGGAAGGATCCGCTGGGCGCCTCGCAGGTTCTGTCACTTCTGGCCTCTGGGCCTCAGCTGCCTTTAATGGTTTCCCTACCACGACCAGCCTTCCTCCAGAGCCATAATCCTGGTTAGTTTCACCTTCAAAAGGGTTTCAAATTCTTTAGTTATATTTGAAATGGGATCTCCCTGCCCCCAGTGATTTCACATAAAAACCCAGTTTTACTTTCCCTGGAAAAATGGGAAAAGACCACTTGGCCAGCCATGGGGGTGCACACCTGTCACCCCAGCACTCTAGGAGGCTGAGGCAGGAGGGTTGCAAGTTTGAGCCCAGCCTGGGCAACTTAGTGACTTGGTGAGACCTTGCCTCAAAACAGAAAAGAAAATGGGCTGGGGGTGTTGCTCCGCATATAGCCTGGGCTCCATCCCCAGCGTCCTGAGAGCACTGAAGGGGCAGGAGAGGGGCAGCTGTGGTCGCTCCTGCAAGGCCAGCCCCTCCCCCACCACCCAGCCACCATGCCCTTCCCGCCTGTGTACTTTTCGCGTGCCTGGCCCTTTGCAGGCCCCTGGGTCTGCCCCATGTTTGGGGTCAGCAAGTCTTTTCTGTCAAAGCCAAATGGTAAATATTTTAGGCTTCTCTGTGGACTACAAGGTCTGTATGGCTACTAGTGTGCCACTGTGGAGTGAGTCACCAGTGTATGCAAGTAGGTGTGGCCATATGCCAATAAAACTTTATTTACAAAAATAAGTAGCGGCTAGGTGCCGCACACAGGCTGTAGTCCACTGGCCTCTGCCCCAGCCTTTGGGTTCTATGAAAACAGGACATCTGACTCCCTCCCCTGGGGGTGGGGCTTCAATAGTCCTCTTTCTAGCAGCCTGACTTGATCTAGGCAGCAGAAGGAGGCTGAAGCAGGAGGTCACTGCCCAAGGCCATGGCCGTGGATCCTGTAGCAGCGCCAGGTCCTGCTTGCTCCAGAACAAGCAGCTCTAAGCTGAGGGCATCAGAGCAGCCCAGGCCCCAACCCTAGAGCTGTGGGGCTCAGGGATGTGGCTCTCAGGACACCAGGAGTCTTGGTCTGGTCCAGAGATGCTGTCCATGTGTGCCGGACGGTGGTGTGGTTCTGTGCTCGCACCACTAGATGGCCCGCTCCTGGCTTGGATAGGACTTGGTCTATGCAGGGCGCAGAGACTTTCCATCCTGTCCCCAGGGAAGGGAGACCCAGAGCAGGGTCAGAGGGGCGGGCCGAGGCAGGCACTTGGCATTTCGGGATTGTCCTCCCTTGGGCACATGTGCCCAGCTCTGAACAGATAGTGGCCCTGCTGAGGCCAAGGTCCTCTGTGGGATGGAGGAGGAAGGGGGTGGATGGCGCCCGCCCCACATCCGGGGCTGCTGCCTGTTGTGTCTCGATAGGCCCTGGGCCCACGGTGGCGTGGGAGCGGGGGAGGAGGAAGAGGCAGGAGGATGCAGCCTGCCTATCTTGGGAGCCCAGGGCAGCAGCACGGGGAGCAGGCTGGGCGTTCGTGCAGGGCAGTGCCAAGTCACCACTGCCCAGGTACCCGGCGCGTCTTCCAAGTTCTACCCATGAGCTGGGTGTGCACAGGGGGCCCCGCGAGGGGTCGCTCGGGACGAGGGCTGGCCCCATGCAGGGACCTCACTGGCCCCCCGGTGTGGGCCCTCAGGCGAGTCCCAGGCGTCCTCGCAGTGAGCCCCGTGGAGGACCACGGGCCACTGGGTCACAGCAGCACGCAAAGCCGGCGCTGTTTCTGACGACGCGCTTTCTTGAGAGCGCTCAGCGCCACCTTGGCGGCCTCGCGGAACACGTCCTCCACATTCTCCCGGAACTTGGCCGAGCACTCGAGGTAGAGCGCGGCGCGGATCTGCTGGCAGGCACTCAGGCCCTGTGGGGAGCAAGTGGTGAGGGACTGCGGCCCTGCGAGTCTCCAGCTGCGTGGTGTGGAGCCCAGTCCTGCAGGGGGAGCCCCAGCGCCCCCTACCTCGCCCTTAGGCAGAAGAGCCAGAAGGTCCGAGATACAAGATCTGTGCACCCCTCTCTGACTGCACTGGTTGGGCCCCTGAGTTGCTACTAGTTTTCAAAAATCTTTTAAAAATACATTTTTTGAGACAGGGTCTCGCTGTGTAGTTGAGGCTGGCCTCGAATTTACAGTGATCCTCTTGCCTCAGCCTCCTGAGTGTTGGGATTACAGGCGTGCCTCCATGCCTGGCTAAAAATTTTTAAAATCATATTTATGCTTGTTCCTTTTAATGAAAGTTTCCTTCGTAATCTGCCTTTGTGTTCTCTCTGTGTACTCCTCAGGCCCCATCCACAAGGTTGCGGGCTGTGGACCTGCCTTGGACTCTCTCGGGTGTAGGGCACCTACTTGGTTTCTTCTTCTTTTTTTTTTTTTTGCAGTGGTGGGGATTGAACCCAGGGTCTTCACAATGAACTATGTCTCCATCCCCTTTTATTCTTTGAGACAGGATTGTGTCATATTGCTTTAAGTTGCCCAGGCTGAGCTCAAACTTGCATCTTCCTGCCTCAGCCTCCCACAGTGCTGTAGTTATGGGGTGCACCACCATACCCAGTTGCCTATTTTCAAACAAGGGCCTGCCCTGACGTTCCTCCAGGTAGACAGGGCTGGAGGGAGCTCACTTCTGCTGAGCTGTGTGCCTCAGGGGAAGCTGCTCAACCTTTCTGGGCCTCAGTTTTCCCACGTGAACTGAGGATGTTAACACTTCCTCCCTCAGAGGCATGAGGATGAGACGAAGTACATGCTGTAGTCAGTGCTGAAACCTTTCAGCTGTCAGTATTTCACTATTCTTAGGCTCCTGCTGGCATGGTGGCACATGCCTGTAATCTCAGCACCCAGAGGCTGAGGCAGGAGGAGCTCAGTGAGTTCAGTGCCCATGAACCACATAGTGAGACCCTGTTTCAAACAAACAAGAATCCTGTTTGTGTCACTCCTGGAAGAGCCACTAAGGCAGCCCTAGTGCAAAGACCTGAGAGGTCTGGGAGCTTCTCTGGCCCTGGCCCTGTGCGGGAACCAGGACACCCCCACTGCACCACACCCCCGTGCTGGGGGCCACCCACCTGATTGTAGGTGATGGGCTCCAGCTGGGCTGCCCGCAGCTTCCGCAGCTGCTCCTTGTCCTTCCGCAGGTCTGTCTTGCAGCCAATGAGCACCATGGGGGTCCCCCGGCAGAAGTGTGTGACTTCTGGGAACCACTGGCAAAAAAAAGAGGGTCGGTCAGTGCTGGGCTGGGTGGGGTTGGGCTCCCCACTCCACCCCTGGCCCCAGGCAGGCTGGGCCTCACCTTGATGAGGACGTTCTCGTAGCTGGTGGGGTTCATGACATCATAGCATATGAGTACAAGGTGGGTGTTCTGGTAGGACAGGGGTCTCAGCCGGTCGTAGTCCTCCTGCCCTGTGCCAGAGAGACAGCTCCCTGTGACCTGGGTCCCTGCTGGGCTCCTGGGGTGGGGCTGCCCGCATGCTCCAAGCTAAGTGATGGGAATCTGCCAGCAAGGTTTTTTCCTTGTGGTACTGGGGGTTGCATCCTGGGTCTTTGCACTGAGCTACATACCCTGCCCATTTTTAGTTTTGAGACAGGGGTTTTATTAAGTCACAAAGTTGTCCAGGCTGGGTTTGAACTTGCGATCCTCGTGCTTCAGCCTCCCAGAGTGCTGGCATTACAGGCGTGCACTGCCTTATCAGCTGAAATAACAGCAATTCTTCCCACAACAAGTGCCCAGTCTCTACCTGATGCTCAGGGCAAATGCTCGGATGCTGGAGCCCCTGTCCCTGGGATTCAGATCTGGGGGCCAGGCAGCCCATGCTAGAGTTGGAAAGAGGAGGTGCTAGAAATAACAGCAGGCAGTCCCCCCTCACCCCGATAGCAGCTGTGGGACCTGGCTGCACCTCAGGATTCCCCAGGGAAGTCCTGGCTGAATCAGACCCTGAGGTCTATGCCCAGCAGGTTCTCTTGCTTTTTAGAGACAAGGTGACACTATGTAACCCAGGCTGATCCATAGCAATACTCCTGCCCTGGGTGCTGGGGCTACAAGGCATGTGGCACCTCACCCCTTTGGTTCTCTTGCATTTTAAAGACATTTTTAGATTAACTTTTTATGCTGACAATTTCAAACTTAGACAAAAACTGCAACCAAGAGTGCAAAAACCTCTGGGAGGCAGACTGTTCACCCGCTGCCCTGCCTGCCTGTCTACACCTGAACTTGTGTCTCTGGAGCCCCGAGAGGTCACTGCGCATGCTCTGCGCCTTCTCTGAGTGGCTGTGTGGTTTCCTGGGGCTGCAGTCAGGGGCGCAGGTGTGTTCCCATGTCACCCTGTCACCGACAGTGAACTTTAGCTTTTCCTAGTGCAGGAGCAGGGAGGATGCTGCACTCTTCCGCTGAAGTGCCTCAGGAGTTTTGGGGACTTCTCAATGGGAACTGAGAGCCGGCCGGGCATGGGGTCTGCCTGCCCCCACAGGGACAGCGAGGGCCTCACCCCTGGCTTTGTGGCTGCAGCACTGCCAGGTGGCGCCAGTTTCCGCAAGTCCTCTCAGGACAAGTGGCCTCTCCACGCAGCCTCTCCTGGCTCCAGGGCCAGCCCAAGACCTGACAGGCCACCCTGTCCTGGCCTCAGGGACCGAGCCATGGGCAGCTCTGCCACAGCACACTGCTTTAGGTCACCTGGACTGAGGCAGGTACAGCAACACATACCTGTCATTCCCAGCACTGGGGAGACTGAGGTGGGAGGATCTCAGGTTCCAGTCCTGGACAACTGACTGAGAGGCTCGGTCTCAAAATAAAAGAGTCTGGGATGTAGCTTGTGGGTAGGGTGATTGGGGTTCCAGCCCCAGCTGAGGGCAGGCAGGGGGTCCAGAGGCAGGAAAAACACTGAGTTCAGGTCCCAGGACACCTGCTGGGGGCCAGTGTCCCTCAGGATAGATGGTCCTCTTCATAAAAGCTGCTTTGTGGGACTGTCATCAGCCACGGGGACATGCTGGGACAGCCGCTGTCCTTCAGCCAGAGCCTCAGACTCCTCCTGGTGAGCACAGGGACCTGGCCCAGGGTCCGTTCACACATGTCCCCAGCCTGTCCCTGCTTTTCCAGCCACGTGGCTATTTTCACTTAATGACATTGAAAGGGGGACATTAGGCGCCACAGCTGCGCTGCGCGGTGATGGTTACTGTGGGGTGCACAGCGGCTGTCCCGCCCCAGCCCCGCGAGCCCCAGGGCTCTTGTCCGCTCTCCCTGTCCCTTCTCTCTGTCCCCTGCAGCACCTCCGCGAATCCATCCCTCACCCCTGCTGGACAGAGCACACAGTGCGGCAGAGCTTGCCCCTCCCCCAGCTGCCCGCCTCCGCGGTTCCCTGCTGCCCCAGAGTCTCCCCTGGCGCCACCTGGACTCCACTTCCTCGCTCCCTGAGGTCCGGCCAGGTCTCCTCCAGGTGCCTTGGAGCACTGGTGCCAGTGTGCCCACAGCTGGAATGCTTATCCCATGCTTCTCCCCGCACCTCTACTATTTCCTTCATCGCAGATCATTTTTATATATTCACACTCAGCCAAGCTTGGGAGTGCACACCTGTCAGCCATTCAGGAGGGTGAGGCAGGAGGACCACAAGTTCAGGGCCGGCCTGGGCTATTTAGCAAGACCTTGTCTCAAAAATTTTTTCCCTTTGGTTTTTTTGAGGCAGGGCCTCACTGTGTAGCCCAGAATGGCCTCCAGCTCATAGCAACCCTCCTGCCTCAGCCTCCTGAATGCCAGGTGTATGCCAGCATGCCTGACCAAAAAGAAAGTTTTTGATTTTTTTTTTTTTTGTGTGGTACTGGGGATCGAACTCAAGACCCTGCGCTTGCTAGGCAAGTGCTTATTCCACTGAGCTATATCCCCAGCCCTAAAAAGAAAGTTTTTGAAAGGGCTGTGGATGTAGCTCAGTGCTCCCTGGGTCCACCTCCCAGTACTGGAGGAAAAATTCAGATTGCATAACTTCCTTTTTCAGAGAAGTACAGATAATGCCTTCTCTTTACCCTTGTGGTGACATCTCTTATGCACTATAAATAATGAAGAAATCCCTACATTACAGCCCAGGGTGACAGTGGGATTATGAGTATAGTCAGTCTCCAGAGCTTTGGACTGAGTATCCACAGAAGAAGCCTTGGGTAGAAAGTGTTCAGGGAAAAGGGCACCTACGCTGAGCAAGGATTTTTTTTGGGGGGGGGCGGTCACCAATCCCTAAACGATAGAGCACGACAGTGATTTACATGGCATTGTCATTGTTGGGTATGCCAAGTAATTTAGGGATGGTTTGAGGAGTGCAGAGGTTACGTGCAAATACCACAGCTCTTTATGTGAGAAGCTCGAGGCCAACGGTGATGACCCACGCCTGTAATCCCAGCACTTGGGAGGCTGAGGCAGGAGGAAAGCTGTGAGTTCAAGACCAGCCTAGGTTACATAGCACTAGCCTATCTCTAAAAAAAAGCAGCAGCTCAAGCATACATGGATTTTTGTCACCTGAGGGGGCCTGGACCCATCTGGCCACGGATCCTGAGGAACTCCTGTCCTCCAATTCATAGGGTACTACTGCATTTCAGCCTGGTGCTGTGGTGCACACCCCAGTAATCCTCTGGGAGGCTGAGGCAGGAGGACCACAAGCTCTAGCCTAGCCTGGGCAACTTAGTGAGACCTTGACTAAAAATTTTTAAAAAGGGGCTGGGAATATAGCTCAGTGTGAAGAGAAAGAAACGGAGTGTCACACAAGTGACACAGCCTGCCCACAGCCCACAGCATCCTGGAAGCCTTGCAGGGTGGTGGGGCAGAGGTGAGAACACCCTGGGCCCAGCTCCTGCATGGGAAGCTGGTGGCGTCTTCCTGTGCTGACCAGAGCCAGGACCATCTGGTTCGTGTTGAGGCCCTGGCCTCTGTGACCTAACACTGGGCTCCACAAGTCTGGGAAACCTACTTCTTGCTGCCCCTTAGAGGCATGCAGGAGGGGACCACCATGCCCTTGGGCAGTCGTGGTGGAGGTGGCCCAAGGAGAGAGTCTGGGGAGTGCTGCGACCCATCACACCTGGCCCGTCCCCCCTTGGGTCACTCTTGTGGTTCCTTTCATTTCCTGAGACTGGGTCTCACTATGCAGTGCAAGCTTGAACTGATGGGCAATCTTCCTGCCTCAGCTTCCTGTGTGCTAGGGTTATAGGTGTGCACCACATGCCCAACTTTTTATTTTTTGGTAGTACTGGGGACTGAACCAAGGATCTTCACATTGAGCTACATTCCCAGCCTTGTTTTTCTTTTGAGACAGGGTTTCCTGCCTCAGCCTCCCAGAGTGCAGAATTCCAGGCTGGCTTGCTGTTCCTCTTCCAGCAGGCTCTTTGAACAGGGAGCAGCCTGGTTTGCCCCCCTCAGTTCTTGCAGCACTCTGCAGGAAGGTCATCTCCGCCAGGAGTCCCTTCCTGACGCCCATGAACAGCTCCTCAGCAACCTGTCCTGTGAGCCTGGCTTCACTGTGCTCTTGGGCACACACTGCCACTTGTTGTCCCTTTTCTAGTCTTTGTTTCTCTCCCTGAGGACAGGGCCACCTTTGTGCAGCTTGCTGTTGCCTCCTTAGAAACACAGTAGAGCAAGGAACAAACGCGTGTGGGCGAACGCAGTCTGTGGGCTCCGCTCCCCCAGCTTGGCCTTTTGGTGCTCGTCTGCATGGTATCTGACTTCCCGGCCTCGTTCTGGCAGCAACCTGTGGTGTGTACGTGCGCGTGTGCCAGGCAGGAACCTCCCTGGGAGGAGCCCAAGTGGCCAAGGGGCCTCAGTCAAGGTCAGATGGGCACCTGTGACAGGACTAATTGGTTTGCAGGGCAAGGTCACTGCCAGCCAAGCTGTTTCCAAAGCACCAGCTCAGCCAGGCATAGTGGAGGCTGAGGCAGGAGGGTTGCAACTTCAAACCCAGCCTGGGTAATTTAGTAACTTAGCAGAACTCTCTCTCAAAATGAAAACATGGGCTAGGGATGTAGCTAAGGGTGAAGGCCCTGGGTTCAACCCCAAGTATTATAAAAACAAAAAAAGGAAAAAAATTATTCAAGCTCTTCCAAGGAGCCTTCCCCATAGGAATTAACCCCTAACCCCCAGTCTCATCTGTAAACAGATGTGACAAGCAGACGAGGCTTGATGGTTAGCCAGGTGCTCATAATCCAACACTCTAGGAGACTGAGGCAGGAGGATACAAGTTCAAGGCCGGCCTTGTGTAACGCAGTGATATCCTAGCTCAAAATGAAACAGAACATAGGGCTGGGGCTGTAGCTCAGTGGTAGAGCACCTGTCATCGCATGCGAGGCCCTGGATTCCATCCCCAGCCCCTGAGAAAACCGACAGCCACCACCCAGCAAATAAGGATGGGGAATCCCCGAGCCCTCCTCCTCAAGGCCCTGCAGCCGCAGCACTTCGTCTGCAGTATGTCGTCCCTGTTCAGAAGCACTGAGAGGTGAAGTGATGCACAAGCGCTGCTGAGATGCCTTCCTGCCGTGTACCTCAGAGAGAACCGGGGCACAGTGCTTGTTCTGTCCGCCCAGCCCAGCCCTGCGCCTTCTCGGGGTTGCCTTCCTGGCCTGACTCTGCCCTAGGTCCTACGGGTGCTGCCATCCCCATGACCCCCTTGGAGGGCTTAGATGTCCCGGGTACCCTGTTGTGCCCGGGTTAGGAGCACCCCTCGCCATTTGAATCCACCACTTGGATTCTGGCGCTTCCTTCCCCAGGTCTCTGTTTTTCTGGGAAAGGGACTGCTTAACCCTGCCTGAGCTGGTTAGTGAAAGGCCTTGTGGCCACAGCTGGGTGTGCCCCTGCAGGCCTGTGATCCCCTCCCTACCCAGGAGGCCCAAGCAGGAGGTTCCCTTCACGTTTGAGGCCAACCTGGGTTTAGGTAGACCCTGTCTCAAAAAGACCTTGGAAGCACGGGCCTGGGGGCGGGGAGGTGTCTGGAACTAGGCTCCCAAAGCTGCTTAGCATCCTGTGGTTGGTGGGGCCATGGCGGGCGGAAATGAAGCTCACCCCACCTGGCTGTTTCCTTTGTGGTGTGGCTCTGTCTCAGCAGCCCTCTCCTGGGGCGGAGGTCGCCAAGGCCCAGGGCTGAGTTGAAGTGGGTAGGGTGTCACTGGGCTGTGGTGGTTCCCAGCTCTGGCTGGGGTGCAGGTCGGGAAGGGTGCAGCGGCAGAGTGAGAAGGGGAAGCAGCAGAAGAGGAAGCTCCTCACCAGCCGGGCCCACCCACCTGAGTTTCCTCCTGAGCCAGGAGGGGCCCGGAGCCTTGGCCCTGAGCCTTGGAGGCCAGGACGCCACCTCAGGCCGCCCCACGCCCATCGTGTCCCGGTTCCCTGTGGGAGCGAAGCCTGTGGCCCCCTTTCCCTCCATCACCTGGGGCTGCGAGGGGACCCAGCTCTCACCCGTGCCCCAGGCCTGATGAGCTCAGTGTCTGTGGGTGTCTGAAGCCCTCGCCCCAGCCTGGGCCTCACCACAGCTTCCGGCCTCAGGACCTGTCAGGCGGAGGGCAAGGCTGCTGGAGCACTGGGTGCTCGGCCCGGCTCCCGCCTTCGAGCTCTGAGCCCATGACAGACGCAGCAGCTGCTGTCTGCAGCAGCTTCCGCAGGAAGGTGACCACCACCTGCAGCCAGACTGGCCTTGGGGACAAAGGCCTGTCAGGGCTATCCCGAGCCACTGCAGTCCCACAGCTCCACTCTGCTGACTGGGCCTGGGCCATCACGTTCTAGAACTTTCTATACCCCCGGCCAGTGGGACTCTCGCCTGGCCTGGAGGGTCACCTGACCATCCTCCCATCCCAAGGTGTCACGTGTCCTAGAGTTGCTTCGAAGCCATGCTCTCTGGCATGCCTGGGACAACACAGTCCCCCCGGGGTTGCTCACTGACCTCCTAGGTCTAGGGCTTCCCTAGTCACAGCTGCCCCCACGGTGTCCTCCTCAGTCATCATGTCCACTGCAAAACCACTCAATAAAACCTTGGCCAGCTCTGCCGTTTGGCCTCAGGACCGATTCCTGCTGGGAAAACTGGTGCCCTCTGCAAGTCAGGCTGATGACAGGAGGCTGTAAAACAGTCCCAAGAGGGCTGGCAGGGTGGCCACACCTGTAATCCTGCAGGGGCAGCTGAGGCAGGAGGGTCAAGGCCTACCTGACCTACGCAGCCAGATGTTTTCTCAAAAATGTCTAAGTAAACAAATAGATAAGAAATCACAGGGCGGCTGGCTGAAGGCCCCCACCCCATGGTACCGCACTCGCCCGTTATATGCGAGGCCCAGCGTCTGATCCTTAGCACCACAAAAGCAAAAGAAAAGAAAACAAAATCGCAACAAAAATACCTCTGAGGCCCCTGGACAGCCCTGTATGGAACAGGGGGATCTTATTTAATTCTCTTGACTGTTTAGTCCAAGTGAGGAAAGCAAGGCCCAGTCATCCCCAGCAATACACTGCCAGTGGGGCTGGCGTCAGCGCAAGCAACAGGCTCACCCTGGCCTCCAGTGACTGCTGTGACTGCCCGTGGGGACCCTTCTGTCCCTCCGAGGGCTCCAGCATGAACTTCCTTTACAAGTATCAGCTCTGGGGACTGATCACAGGCCCTCTCCTCTGTCCTGTCCCTGCAGCACCTCTCAGCCCGGAGGGGGCACTGGCCTCATGGAGAGCCTGCTGGGGAGCAGCCGGAGGGCTGGGAGGAGGTGCTGCAGATGGCCCTGGCTCTCCTGGGTCCTGGGTGGCCACACCAGCTGGGCCCCTCCACACAGGGCAGTGGCCCTACCCATCCCAGGCTCTGGGACGAGGCATGTGAAAATAAATGTATCCCCTAAGACCTTTATTTCTGGGGACGCCCCACACCTGGGGACTTCCCAGGCAGTCCTGGGCTTCCCCAGCTCACCTCCGGCTGCGAGCTGTGCTCTGGGGCAGCCCTGGGGGCCCCCACCCAGAGGGGGATCTTTGGAGGCCACTGCAGGGTGGGGCGCCCGTTTGGGGCCTGCTCAGGCCAGGAGTGGAGTGAGAGGACATTTCCCAGCCTGGAGCAGAGGGGTCTGGATTTTGGGCCCATCCAAGGCCAGTGAAGGTGTGGCAGCACAGGCTGGGCTATCTGGGGAGGGGAGGGCTGAAGATGCTCCACCCCGTCACTAAACACTGAGTCACAGAGCTGGGTGAGGCTCCACCCGGGGATCCTGACCTTTGTCCCCAGGTTGTGATCCTCAGAGGGATCCTACTGTTTCTTCCACCCTTACAACACAGCTCCCCAAAGGGCTGGCACACTGGCCCACCTCCCCTTGGTGAGGAGCTGCAGGTGGGCACAGAAGAGGGTGTGGTCTGCTTCCAAGCCCTCTGTCTGTTCCTCCCTCCCTTTAACTTCGTTTTAAATATTTATTTATAGACATAAATATAGACATTTATAGGGCCTCACTATGTATTTCCTGCTGGCCTTAAACTGACTGTGTAGCCCAGCCTGCCTCAAACTCTCAGCAATCCTCCTGCCTCAGCCTCCCGAGTGCTGGGATCACAGGCGTATGCTACCACGTGCGGCTCTTTGTTTTTGAGACAAGATCTCACTATGTAGCTACGTAGCCCAATCACTGCCTGGGCCTCCCATGCGCCAGGATTACAGACGCTGCCGCCACACCTGGCTTTCTCCGTCCATCCTCACAGTTGTCTAGTTGCTTTCCGGGAGACCAGGACTAACGGCAGCTATGGGATTGCACACTGCTGACCTGAAATGCACGGGACCGCAAAAACTGGGGTCACAGAACTCACATCCACAGGTGCCCTGCGCCTCAGACGCAGAACTGCCAGCCAGAGAGCCCTTGCCGAGGGGACTCAGTCCGCAGCGCAGGGGCCTGCAGAGACCGCAGCCCAGGGCCTGCCATCCTGGAACCCGAGGCAGGGACGCAACCCACGCCTTCTAGCGCCGCTGAAGAGATGCAAGCCAGGGCCCAGCACACCCAGCAGCTGGCCCTCGAGTCCTCTCGGTTCACAGACGCGGCCCGGGTTCTCTGGTCTCCCGCCTCGAGGGGCTGGGGTGATCAACGTGGGGGACCGAAGCCGGCCAGGCTGCCGGTAGAGCACTCACCGGCCGTGTCGTAGAGGTTCAGGGTCACCTCCTTGCTACCCACCGTCACGCTGGCCGAGTACTTCTCAAACACCGAGGGGGCGTAGTGCTGGGGGACAAGAGATCGGTCCGGCTCCAGCAGCCAGAAGCAAGGGTCCGAGCGCCCCACGCAGGTCACCCACGCCCGCCCAGCTCCGTCCCCCGACCCGCCGGGCCTTGGGATTCCCGCGAGGGCGTCCGGTGCCCAGGGCTCAGCCGAGGCACGATCCGAGGGTTGCCCCTCACCCACCCGCGACCCCAGCCCGCCCTGGGAAGGGGCAGCCTCACCTCGGGAAAGGCGCCCTGGCTGAACACCATGAGCAGAGATGTCTTGCCGCAGCCGCCGTCTCCCACGATCACGATCTTCAGCTCCTTCCTGCCGGGGCCCGGGCCGGCAGGGGCCGAAGCGGCGGGGACATCCATCTCCCGGAGCCGGCAGCACTGCGGGCCGCGCCGCGCCGCGCCGCGCCGCGCCGAGCCGGGCAGCTGTGGGGCGGAGCCACGCAGGCCACACCCCCGGGCCGCCTCCGCCGGTCAGCCCCCCGGCGCGCTCCGGCGGGCTGGAGCTGGGGGCTCGTGCCCCGGATGTTCAGCTCGCAGCGCTGGGGAAGCCGAGGTGGCTGGGGATCGGGGTGCTCGGCCACAAGCGCAGCTCCCACGCCCAGCCCGCCGCGGGCATCCCGCTGCGCCCGCCGGTAAAGCCAGACCGTTTGCGGTGCCCCTCACTGCGGGGTTCCGCCCCTGCCTGGCAGGCTCCGCTCTCTAGCGGGAACCCTCTGATTGGCCGACTCGCCTGGTACCCCGCATCCCGTTTCGAACCCAGGGCTCGAGCTGCGAGCGAAGCTTTCGCGTCCGTTCTGTCCCGGCTATGTGGCTCGGCGCAGACCAGCATCTAGCTTCAGTTTGTCCATAGGATGTAGCTGCCGTGGTGTCCGAGAAGCTGCAGGCTTGGGAGTCGCGTCTGTTCCTCCCACGGCGGGCCGTTTTCCGTGCTGCGCAGGCTGGCGTAGGGGAACCGGGTTCCACGTCCCCGCCCCCGCGCCGCCGCAACGCGGGAGGCGGCGCCCTCTGCCGGTGGCCGAAGGTTGGCTCCAAAGTACTGAGTGGGCAGCGGCAACCTCTGAGCAGGGCCGGAGGCGTACCCCAGACGAGACCCGCCGGGAGGAGCAAGGGGATCCGCTGAGGTCTGCCAGTCCTCTCCATGTAGCGTGGGGACATCGGTAACCCCACTCCACGCCGAAATTGCGGGCCTGGATCCCAGGAGCCCTCCCGATCCCCCAAAACAGCTTCTGGTTGAGTTCACTCCACGCAGGGACTGGCTGAGATCACGTGTAGTCCCGCCCTTTCTGCTACCCTGCGCTGAGGACCCCCTTCCCAGGTCGTACCCTGCAGTGGTGGCAGGGGGACCCCTGGAGCCATCCTCACCAGGTAGGCACCAGGCCATGGGAGGAGTGTAGCCTCCGGGCTGGGGTAGGTAAAGTTCATTTCTACTAAAACCCTGTCCGAAACATGGTGGTGGCTGGCAGGACCCAGGATCTTCTTGCTCCTGACCCCAAAGACTCCCAGTTTTCAAGCTCTTAGCAAAGGTCGAATGGATTTCACTTTGTGGAGGAAAGTGCCAACCTGGCAATTTAGTAAATGCCAAGTCGTTTTCTCCAGCAGGTGCAAGACAACGTGTAGCCGCCAGAGGGCAGCAGTGACCGCCCGCGGAAACCCGAGACACAACCATGATCCGTTCATTTTTTGGGAACATTATTTATTGAGAAGCAACTGTGTTCCTGCCTCCCCAGAGCTCAGAGTCTCGGGGGCAGCCTTCTGAGCCCTTGGGGAGATGCAGAAGCACTTACCTTTGCGACTGGCCCCAGGGTCTGCACCCAGGACTTGAAGCTTGGGGAGGGACAGGGAAGGAAGCTGTGCAACTGGCAAGGTGCCTGGGGAGAACTCCGAGAAGGTTCCAGCAGCCAGCTTCACCATACCTGCTTGCAGGAGGGCGCCTACTTTCCTCAACATCCTGACTGCCTGGTGCCTGGGCACACTCCAGTAAACCTAGCACTCAGGAGGCTGAGGCAGGAGGAAGCCGAGGAATTCCAGGCCAGCCTGGGCTACATAGTGAGAACAAGGCCAGCCTTAACTACATAGTGAGACCATCTCCATTAAAAAAAAAAAAAAAGCCCTCAGCCCTCAGCCCCCAGCCTCCATCTTCTCCACCTGAGAAACGGGCACTGTGCTCTGTGACAGCAAGCTGCTCGAACCCAAAGGCAGAAGAGAGCAAAAAGCAGCAGCTTGGCCGGGCACGGGCAGAACAGCTGCTGTTGGCCCCCGCCTACCAGCCCATCCACCCCTGGCTGCCAGGCCAGGAGACTGGCAGAGTCCCAGTCCCTGCCGGCCTGGATCATGTTTGATTTGGACCCAGTGCTCATGCTGATGGTGAGGATAAATCTGTAGCTAAAAATACTCAGGAGCCCAGCCAGCTGCTCCGAACTTCCATGGCGGGGCCAAGTGGGCGCAGGAGCTGCAAGGTGCCCTGGGACCCTCACGGAGCTCTTGCTCACCTCAGGGGTCCTGGAGAGGCCCGGATGGCGGGCTGGTTCCTGCCAGGAGATCTGCTGGGGCCCAGGAACCTCAAGGGAGCCGCCAGGTGGTCTTTGCAGGGGGCACTCGTGTGGTCCCCTCAGGCCTGTGCCACAGGGAGGCCAAGAGGGACACCAAGTTGGAGAAGCACGGAAAAGTCCAGCCAGCTCAGTCCATGGGGCTGCTGGCACCTACTCCCGTGGACACTGAAACCATAAATTTACCCATCTGCCCGGCTGCTGGGAGACAAGGACCCCAGCCCTGGACAGGTGCCTCCACAGCACAAGCTGTTCCCTGAAGGCCTCAAGAGGGCCAGTGGCCACCAGGCGCCCTGGGAGACCAGGCCAGCTATCTACGGGGTCCCTTCTGGCCCCAGCAGCCACCAGCACTTGGGGGCAGTAGTGGAGGCCAGGACTTCGAGCCTCGAGCAACAGAGCAAGGTCCTCTTTCTCCAAGGCTTTAGAAGCAGCTCAGAAGTGAGCACCCAACTCTTGTCCTCTCGCCCCGTGGACAGGAGCTTGCTGGGGGCACAGGCAGCTGAAGAACATGGCAAGTGAGTGGGCAGCAGTCGGATGCGTTTCCTCGGTCGGGCAGCAGCAGCCACCTCCACCCACAGTCTTAAATAAAAGTCAAATTCCAAGCTTCAGCTCCCACTGGAGGCTCCGGAAGGGGCGGGGACACCCGCGGCTCAGTAGTAAGACTGGTCAGGCCACCTCCCAGCTAGCCGCCCTTCCGCTGGCGTGGCGCTCTCCCTGCAGGCCACAGCAGCCCCGCCCCGGGCTCCGGTGTCCCTCGGGGTCAGGGGGAGGGACGGCAGGATGGACTGCCCCACCCCGCCCTCGAGGCCCCAGAACGTGGGGTGGGCGTGGGGGTGGAGGAGGGGAGGCCAGGAACAGAGAGGAGGGCGGTCACGGAGCCGTCAGCAGGTACAGGCTTCTACTAGGGCCGGCCACTGTTCCCTCCAGGCTGGAGACAGGCCACTCAGTCTGGGAGGGGAAGGCAAACCCTGCCCCTAGAGCGCACGCGGCAGGAGGTAAAGACCCGCGCCCTGGGCTCTATTCCGGGTGGCACACCCCAAGCTGCCGAGGGGAGCTGGCGAGGTCGTTCACCAGGAGGAAGCGAAGGTCTACGGGTACCAGGAGCGGGGCCTGCCCCGAGCTCTTCCCTTCTTGGAGCTGGGGCGCAGCAGGGCACACCTCTTCTTTAGCAATGGACAGTGGTCCCGGGAGACCGGCTGGGAGCCAACAACATCACGCTGGCTACTTCCGACTTCCCAGCTCTCGGGCAGGGTTGCCACGAGACGGCTGGCCCGGGCGGGGAGAACCCAAAATAACACAGACAGCTGGGGCCAGGCGGGTGCCATGGGCCCGGGCGTCAGGCTGCAAGTCAAGACACCTGGAGCTCGTCCTGCTGGCGGTGGCCTCGTGACCTGAGTCATTTGTATAGGGGCAAGGAATGGGTGATCCCCAAGCAGCCGACTCCCAGCTACTCGCGGGGCGGGGCCGAGCAGGCTGCCAGCCCCTCCCCCCGCCCGGAGGCCGTGCCACGTGCTCCGGGAGGAGCTGCTCGGGGAGGAGCTCCGCGCAGCCCAGCCCCCACCCGCGGCCACGCCCAGCGCCGAGCTCACAAAGGAGGCCAGAGCGCTGCCGCTCGCGGGCGGGCTCTGTAGTCGCACTTAATCCTGTGCCGCCCTTCCCAGCACCCGCACCCGTCATTTTCGGGGGAGACGCCGCCCAAGGTCATCGGCACCAGCCACACTCCACGGGGCAGCCGGACTTAGGCCCCCTGGACCGAGCACCTAGGTGGCTCGGATAAAGCCTGCCGGCGTCCCGCAGGCCCGGCTCGGCGCTCACGCTGCGGCGGGGCCGCGGGGCGGGGCAGCGGCGCGATGGGCGGCACCTGCCCCCGAAGGGCTCATCAAAGTCATCGCCAACCAGGGCTCCGGGGGGCCGGGATCAAGGGCCACGGCGCCTCCAGCTGCGGAGCTTCCTGATCCGAGGAGAGGGCCAACTGAGGAGGCCGCCTCGTGTTAGAACGAGCCCGCCACCCTGACCGGGAAGCCAGTGCTAAGTGCCTGCGTCTAACACCCAGCCCAGAGCGGCTCCAAACATTGCACTTGGGGCCTGCGAGGGAACCAGGATTTCGGGTTCTACCTGCTGAATCCAGAACTCGGGGCCAGGGACCGAATTCACGAGACTGATTCTGATCCGGCCTCACTTTGTAGCTGGGGTTGGCTGGGGCTCACGAGACCAGGTTCCTTACGCAAGGTCACAGCTGGTCAGAGCCAGCCAAGGTTTCGCAGGCCGGCTGGTGCGAGTCTCGAAACCAGGCCACGCGCGCCTGCCCACGTGGGGCGGCGGAGGAGCCTGGGAATCCCAGGACGGGGGAAGACAGTCAAGGGAACCTCTTTCTCCAGGAAAGCTGGCCCATATCTGCGCTTCTCGTGTTCTTTGCTTCTCTAGCAGCCGGGCACAGAGGGCGGTTCTCTAGTCACCCCAAAGGCTCCCACCGGGGCCCGGACGGGTGGGCTGCGGCCCGGCTTCCCGGCAGCGGTCTGTCCCCTTCAGAGAGGCGGCACCGCAGTCCCGCCTTCCCCACCACAAAAACGCACCGCTGGGAAACACTAGCCAGCCGACCTCTAGTAAGGAGCTAAATTCGGCAGAGAATTGCCCGCCCTAAACGCTTGACAACAGAAGCTGACAGGCGGGTTGGAGGGACCCAGCAGGCCGCCGGGTTCACACACACAGCCGGCACGCTGCGGGGGAGGGGCTGCAGAACCGGCCCGGCGGGTCTGGGCACAACCGCCCTCCCCTGGGGCGCTGGCCCGAGCTCCCCAGTCGCCCTCGCGGCTTGGCACAGGGCTGTCACCTACCTTTGACGGGAGGACTGTCAAGCTAGGCCTGCTCCTGCCGTCCAAGGGAAGGAAGGGCTGTCCAGTCTGCGGGGACCCGGTTGTCGCCCCTTCTCCGGTCAAGGAACTGGGGAAGGAACGTGCAAGGCCTGTCAGGGCCGCCCCAGGCCCGGGGTCAGAGTGTCACTGTCCCCACGCAGACCTGGCGGCGTGCTGGAAAGAGCGTCGCGAACGCCACCCCCTTTCGCGGCTGCCTGGGCGGCCTCCCGCAGGGCGGGTGGGGGTGGGGGCGCGGGACGGCGGGAGGCGACCGTCCGCGTCTCCAGGGGCCGCCCGCACACACCCTCCCGGGAAGGCCGGGCCCGGGGCCGCGATGGAGGGGTGTGTCCCGGGCGGCCAGACGCGCGTCCGCGGCCACCGCGAGGCTCCCTCGCCGGGAGCGGGAACGAAGGGGGAGACCCGCCCCAGCGGCTCGGCCTTCCCGGGCGATCAGGAGGCCGGGCGGAGGGCGCCCGGGGTCAGGGCTGGGGAGCCCTCGGCCACGGTCCCGCCGGCCGCCGAGGCCTCCGAGCCCGGGGCGCCGCGGCGATCAGTTCTCGCCTGCCCGGCCGCGGGCGGCGCGCGACGCCCCCGAGGCCCGCGGATCCCGGGAGGCCCGGGAGACCCCTCCCCAAGCGCGGGCGGCCTCCTGTCCGGGTTCCCTGCGACACCTGAGAGGGAAGGAGCCGAAGGAGAGCCGGCGCCATTAGCGCCACAGCACGGCCCGGCCCAGCCCGCTCGCCAGCCCCGGCCCCGGCCCCGGCCCCGGCCCCGGCCCCGGCCCCAGCCCCAGCCCCAGCCCCGGCTCTGCGCTCGAAACCTTAAAGCTCGGGTTGGGGAGGCGGGCGCGGCCGGGCGCTGGCGCGGGCAGCAGGCTTAATGCTGCGTCACGGTGCCAACATGGACGCCGGCCTTTGTCCTGCCTGGCCCGGGAAGCACGCGCGCCCCCGGCTCCGAGTGCCGGCTTCGGGGTGCCAGGCCCCCCGCAAGCAGAAGCGGAGGGCGCCCCGGGCCGGCTGGGGAAGCGTCCTCATCTTTCAAGTGCCCCCCTCTCTCCGAAGCACTTCACGGTCCCCTCCCCACCAAGACTCAGGGCTGGGGACAGCCAGGGACCGGCTCCACGGCCTCTGGCGAGTCGCTGGCGAGACCTTCTTTTCGCCTTTGGGGCACAAGAGGCAAAAACGGGGTTTGCAGAGCCCTCCTCGTCCTCCCGCCCCGGCTGCCAAACACAAAGGTCCAGACACCATCTTCTCTTAGCGCCCAAACACTGCAGCCCGGGCCTGCCTGCTGCTAAGCTTCCTCCAAGGGACAAAAGGCACTTTTATTATTATGATGATTATTTTTACTTACCCGCTCAGCCCGGTGCCATGGAGTCTAGAAGATGACGCTGGGCAATGGTTTTGGAGCTATTATAAAGCATTTTTTTTGACTGTTTAGTTGGGAAAGTTGAGGGTTATGGTTTTGTCTTTTTTTGTTACCTTTTAGTAAGTTAAAATCTTATGGCACTGTTCTGCTCCTTCCACGTCTGCAACCTTTCCAGAGTTGGGTTGGCAAAAAGGCGGCTTCGCTGAGGACTGTTTACCGCTCTGGATATAGCAATGGTGCGACCGTCATTAAGAGACAAAAGGCGAAAACACACAGTCAAATCAAACAAAAGGCAAAAGGCGCACCAGACACCCCAACCGCCATAGAAAGTATGACCACGCTAACGGTGGTGTTTGGCTTGAACCAGCTAGGACTTGTTTTCCAGCTTTAATCTAGTTTCCTGTGACGGCTTTCGTCTTCTACACAAAGAGGTCTTCCGTTCTCTAACTAGCTCCCGCTCCACCACCACCACCAAGACGAGACAAACAGAGCTGTTTTTCTTCAAATAGATCGATTTTCAACGAGTGTAAACGTTACTGGGAAGGCTGGCTAGCATTTATGGCTGTAAACATTTTCAACAGCTTGAAGCTAAAACCTTAAGCGTTATAAAAGCAAAATCGCCTCAAAAGCATTTTAACTGGCTTATATTAGACAAGAGAGACAAAGACAGACATGCAGATGAAGGTCCGGAAAATTAAGGACAGCTCAGCCAACATTAACAAGAAAACTGCACTGCGTAAGGACAGAATGGATTGGGTACTTACAATGTAAAAGGTTTTTAGGAATTTAAGAGTAACGACTGCTCACAATTTTTTTGTTGCTGCCATTTCGCTAGTCCTAAAACTATACATTTAAAACATTACCTTGTTAAAAAGAGAGGAGTTAATAAGATGGCCAGGTTTAAGTGTTTAATAGAGGAAACTATATTTAAAAATTTATTGTTCAGTCAAGAGAATACAGATTAAGACAGCGCCAAGCTCCCCCCCAAGAAAAAAAAGAGGAAAAAAATATGTCATTTACTTAGGTTTTTTGGAATTCAAAACTGTTAACTGCTGACATTAATGGTGTGCTATGACCTAGTTATACAAGACAAAGATGGATTCCAAGTCATAAGGAAAAATCCAGATCTTTTTAAAAGGTCTTCTTCATTCTTCCAATTTTGAGTCCTTTAGCCTGCTGACAAATGCTAAACAACACATTCGGGCGTCCTGAACTGGATGGTGGAGTCAAAGTAAAAACATTCCCCACTCGCAACAAAGGAAAAACCCACTTGGCCATTTAATTCCATTGCAGAAAAATGGCTCCCCTCATCTGTTGGCCTCTCCTTGGCGTCTGATGAAGGATGTTTTGAGATCAGCGTCTAATAACTCAAGCCCTATAGAAGCCGCGCGCTGATTGGCTGCCGCGCCCTGCCGCCCTGCTCCAGCCAATTACCTACCCACGGCCAAATTACAAACCCCGAAAAGAGCCCCAATATGAAATACACCGCCACTAAGCCCCGGTTAGGCGGCTCGTTCGCCTCAGCCGCCCGAAAGAAGAGGCAGACGGGGCTGCGAACGCGTCCTCGCGAAGCCCGGGAGCCTCGGAGTTGAACTCACAAAATGGAAGCCGCGCGCTGATTGGCCGCCGCCACTCCCGGACCTTTAATAAAGAAAGGGGAAGGAAAAGATAAATGCAAAAAAGGGGGGGACTCTGTCGCTGGTGGCTGGAGGAAAGAGGTGGGGTGGTGGTGGAGAGGAGAAGCATGTGTTCAGGACAATTACAGGGCTGCTCCCCTTCAAAAATAAAAACAGAAGGAAAAAAAAAAAAAAACGAAAAGCTATCACCTAGTTCCAGGCGAGGGCTGCAACCGTCCCAGGAATGCGAATGCTAATATGGTTCAAATCCTGTTTTCCCCTCCCCAGCTCGGTTCCGGGGGGAGGGGGTCCCCGGGCCGGAGAGGAAGCCGGAGCGCAGAAACCTCGATTTCAACTCCTCCGGGGTCTACGTGTGCCCACCCCCTGGCAAGGCTCCCCGCGTCCAACACACTGCAGCCCCCCCACCAAGCCCGGCCCTCTCCCTCGAGTCCCCGCGCGCCCACCGCCGGGCCCGGCAGTTTGCAAACACTTGGGGAGGCCCGGGGCGCACGGCGTAGCTGCTGCGACTCGAAGGTCGCCCCAGTCGGCCGCGGGAGGTAGAAGCCGGGGAGCCCCCCGCCCCCACCCCCGCCGGCCGAGCCCCCCACCTCAGTCCCAGCAGAATAAATAAATTAAAAGGCCTCCCCGGGGAGGGGGAGCAGTGTGGGAGCGCGCGGGCGAGGGTGGGGGGCCGCTGGGGCCCGGGCTTTGGCGGCGCAGCTGCTGCCGCCGCCGGGAAAGAGCCCGGGGAAGCGGCGCGGAGGGCGAGGGGAGGAGGAGGAAGAGGAGGAGGAGGAGGAGGAGGAGGGTGAGCGCTCGGGCCGGGCTCCTTGGCGGTGTATTGTGGGATGTGCGGCCACTGGGAGCCGAGCCTCCGCCGCCAGCCGCCTCCCGGGCAGCAGCGACAGCAGCCAGAGCAGCGGCAGCGGCGACAGCTCGGGGCCCGGCGGCCGCGCTCGGCGGCGGCGCCCCCCCTCCCCGGCCGCCCGTCCGGCCGCCCCGGCCTCGGCTCGGCGGGGGACACCATGTACTGGCTGGCGGCGCAGGGAGGCCGGCGCCCGGCGGGGATGTAAGCGCGGCCGGCCGAGGAGCGGGAGAGGCCCCGGGCGGGCGGGCGGACCCGGAGCTCCCGGCCCCGGCCCGAGTCCCAGGGCCGCGGCCCCCGGCCGGCGGGTGGCGCCAGGCCTGCGCCGCGAGCCCCGCGCCCGAGCCGAGCCGAGCCGGGTCGGACCGAGCGCGCGCCACGCCGGGCGGCCGGGCGGACACCATGGGCCGGAGTCCGCGTCCTCCGGGAGCCCCGGGCCCCGCCGGCCCGCAGCGGGGACCCCCGGAAGGCCCCCAGCGCCTCCCGGAGCCGGCGGCCGGGCGGGCGGGCGCGTAATGCTCCCGGAAGGCTTATTCACTTCGCTCCATTCTTCGTGTTGTTTTTAAAAAATTTTTATTTTGGGGGGAACCGGCGAGACAGCTCCTTTCGGGTCGCGCTGGTTCCAGGTGGGCGAGGGGGTGGGGGCTGGCCGATCGGATCCTCGCTCGCGCGTGTGTGTGGAAGCGGCCCCCGCCGCCGCGGCGGAGACGACAACAACTTGCTGGTTTTCAGGTTGGGTTAACGGCATGGAGAACAGTCACCCCCCCCACCACCACCACCAGCAGCCCCCGCCGCAGCCCGGCCCTTCGGGCGAGAGGAGGAACCACCATTGGAGAAGTTACAAGTTGATGATTGACCCGGCTCTGAAAAAGGGGCACCATAAACTGTATCGCTACGATGGGCAGCATTTCAGCCTGGCGGTAAGTACACCGCCGCCCCCCAGGCCCCCAGCCAGCCCCGCGAGGGGCCCCAGCGGCTGGGAGCCCCCTTCCCGACCCCTCGGCCAACTGTCAGCCCGGGCCCCAGGCCCGATCTGACGGGTGCCTGGAGAGAGGGGGTCCATTCCTGCCCGGGGAGAGGGGAGCAACCTTCCCATTCCACACCGCCCCCACCGATTTCCTTTCCCCCCTAGATGTCCAGCAACCGCCCGGTGGAAATCGTCGAAGATCCCCGGGTTGTCGGGATCTGGACCAAAAACAAGGAGCTGGAGCTCTCGGTGCCCAAATTCAAGGTGGGACCCTTTCCCCCCGCCCCATGGTCCGTCCCCACGACCCCGGAGTTCGAAAATAACGCCACTCCCGGCCCAGCCCTGCGGGATTCTGAGTTCCCGCCGTGCAGTGCCGGGGAAGTTTTGGCGGGGAGGGGGGGAGAAGCAGTGTCCCCTCCCCGCCACTGGAAACAAAATAACACTCGGAGAAACTGTAATCAGGGCGCGATACAGTGTATCCCGCCGGCCCAGCTGGGGGCTCTGGGTCCCCACCTGGTTCCTACCCACCCGGGACCCGCCCCCCTTCCCAGCTGGGTGACTGTAGGGGGACAACTTCCTGGCTCAAAGGGGTCACCCCTTAACCCTGTAGCGAGAATAGGCCAGAATGGAGGGTGGGGAAAGAGAAACTGTTTCTTTTCCCCCTTTCCTTCCGAACCCCGAGGACTTCCACGTTCCAAACGATTTAATCCTCGGTTTCCCGGGCCTGCCCGTGCGCATTTTTTCCCAAAAAGAAAATTTAAAAATTAAAAAAAAAATCCTTCATTGTTGTTAAAAGGCTGAGCTGAGTAAGAGAATGTTACGTTTTTCCTTCTGGGCTTCAATGTTTTCCAAATTCCCTCCCCATTTCGGGCCCGGGGCAGATCGATGAGTTCTACGTGGGCCCAGTGCCTCCAAAGCAGGTGACATTTGCCAAGCTGAACGATAACATCCGCGAAAACTTCCTGAGGGACATGTGCAAGAAGTATGGAGAGGTGGAGGAGGTGGAGATTTTGTATAATCCCAAAACCAAGAAGCACCTGGGCATCGCCAAGGTGGTCTTTGCCACGGTCAGGGGCGCAAAGGAGGCCGTGCAGCACCTGCACAGTACGTCTGTCATGGGCAACATCATCCACGTGGAGCTGGACACCAAAGGTGAGCGGCCCGGGGCCAGCTGCGGGTCTCTAGCTCCCTTTCTTTGCCTGAGCTCCGACCCGGCCTTGCCGGGCCCCCCACTCCTCCTCAGGAACCCTGTAACCTTATTTATTTTTCTGCCCCTTCCTGAGGGAGCAGTCACATGGAGCTAAATGTGTTGTCTGTTGCTAGGAAACAGGCTGTAATTTACCAAATGTGCCGGTCCTTGGCCACAGCACCCCTAGGGACCACCCAGAGGCTTCCCCACTGGTGACACCCCTCGGGTGCCTCCCTGAGCCCTGGTGGCCTGGGTTTAGACGGTCCCCAGTGCTGGCACCTGTGATAGGGGAGGAGGCAGAGTTTGTTTATTGCTGGGGGCTGAAGGAGAAACACATGGGGAGGAGGCCCGTCCCTCACCTAAGGAGAATGCTGTAAGCACTAGGGGTCCTTCCAGCTCCCCGGTGTCCTGAACCCAGCTGGGCGGTGGAGTTGTTCATTGATAAAGCTCCCTGTGGAGCCAAGGGGGCGGGCTGGTCTAGGTGCTAGGGTTGACACTGTTTCAGCCCTCCTCTCTCTTAAAGAGACCGCAGCACCTCCTGGCACCAGGTCTCGTCTACCGCAGCCCGGCTGGGTAGGCACACCTTTCTCCCTCTGGGGCCTCCGAACCTCCCCTGGGTGCCAGCTGGAGGGGCTTTAAAACCTGGGAGGGGCTTTCTCAACGTGTGCCTGCAGCCACCCTAAAACTTGCCACCTCCATGAAAGGCGCCGGCTGCTGTGGGACCAGGCACTCCAAGGGCTGACGCTTTTGGGGCCAGAGTTGCTGGTGCCACAGGGGGACCCTGCCTGGGAAGACTTAGGTGCAGCTCCAAAGTTTCCTGAGCACAAGCTTTGGGGACGACTGAACATAACAAGCCCAAGACAGGGACCTCTAAACTTTTGTTGGTGCTGTTTTGTGTTTCATAACTGACACATACTGACTTGGGTCTCTGAGAGCACCCGAGGGGTTGGGAACGGGTGTGGTGTCCCTCGTGGGCACATTTATCCCCTGCACAAAGCCCCACCCTCTACCTGGTTGCGTCTCCTTGGGGCACAAGTCTGTGGTTTCTGCCCAACCCACAGCCCCTGCCCCCCAGTTCCTCAATCTCTGGAGGGGAGGGGCATGCAGACTTTGAAATCTGCCCACTCCCAGGGGTGGCTGCAGTCTGATCCCCCTGAGAACTGAGTGTGCTGCCCCTCCCCCACCATGTGCCCACATCTTAAGGCGCAGCCAGGTCTCAGCACAATTTTTTTGAAAAAAAACAAAACAAAAAAACAAAAAAAAGGCCCTCGGAGACTACCACCTAAGTTTGTACTTCAAGAAAAGAGACCAGTAAAGTGTAAAGTGTTGCTCCAGGAATGTGTCTCCTTTGCATATGTAAGCGGCTGCCTCTAGGGCTTCTACAGAGGCTATAAATATCGATAATCACCTGGCCTGTGAAGACCTCTCTTGTGAGGGCCACAGATCTTGGCCCGGTGGGACTCTATGGGATGTGCCCAGGCACCAAGCAGCTCCTGGGCTGACTTGGGGTCCTCCTGGGCCCTCTGCTGTCAACGCAATATGCTGCTAGAGTATGGTTTGCAAACTATGGGTCACCTCTGTGTGGGCAGATATGGTCCATCCAGGCTGCCTGTGCAGTGGGAGGGTGAACAGGGAGCGGGGTAACCTGGCCCTTTGGGTACCATGACCCAGGAAGGGGCTCTGTACAAGCCACAAGTTTTGGATTGGGAGAGTCCCAGCCCCTCAAGGAATGTAACTCTGAATCTCAGGACCAGAAAAGGCAGGCGCTTTGTGTCTTTGCTGCACAGATAGGGGAGGGTGGGAGCACAGGTGGGGGTCCCTGGCTTCCCTAGGCCTGGGGCTCAGGATGCTGAGCAGGTTGGACTCCAGTTGGGGCTACCTTGTCTCGAGTGTCGCTGAGTCCCTCCTCTCTTGCCTCGCCCAGGGGAAACCCGCATGCGCTTCTATGAACTGCTGGTCACCGGCCGATATACCCCCCAGACCCTCCCGGTGGGTGAGCTGGACGCCATCTCTCCGATTGTGAACGAGACCCTGCAGGTGGGTTCTCACTAGCTCTCTCCCAGGCCCCCAGTCCTTGAGCCTCACCAGTGTGCCCACCAGACCCCCGCCCCCCACCTGTTCATCCAGGATGGATGAGCCACTGCACCCCACAGCTGGGGGGTCTCAGAGCCTTGTTTTCCCACCATTTGCTCAGCTGCTCCCCTGGAGTCCATCCTGTTCTGGTGGCTTCCGGCCTACGCAGACGGGCCCTCCCTGCAGCTCAGGCAGGGGCTGGAGTTCCCTGGACCCCTCCTGTTCTACCTTGATGCCAGAATGGTGTTCTGTCCAGGGTTCTAGTGTTCAGTATCAGGGCCTCTGCATCTGCCCCCAGAAAGTGGGGTTCAGTCCCCCAACTCCAGAACCGAGACCACTGCCTCCTGGGACACACACCTGCCAACCCCACACAGGCGGCATCGTACCAGCTCCTCCCAATGCAGCCAGCCATTCTGGGGAGTCAGCCACACTGTGGCCAGCTGGGCTTCTCTGAGGCCCTCCATGTCACACTGCTCAGATCCAGACTTTGGGGCTGGGCAGAACAGGGCCCTCGGCCACCCTCGCAATCCCAAAATCCTAGTTCTTGCGCCTGGCTGCTGTTGATGTCCCACCACTAGAGGATGACAGGAAATCCCAGCTTCTTCCAAGATGTTGGGGGCTTCTCTTTCCTGTGGCTCTTGGATTAAGAAAAACCCTCAAAAGTTCCTGAAGATAATTGGCAAATCCTAGAGTAGAAAAATATTAAGACCAACCCAGAGTCCACTTTCTTTCCTTGTGTTGTGGAACGGCATACTCTGAGCTCCCTGGCTGCCACAGTGAGAAGGGGCAGAACCTCGCTGCTTGGCATCTGTCCCTGCTGCACTGGGTTTCATGTCTGCCTCTGTCTCTCTCTAGCTGTCGGACGCCCTGAAGCGCCTCAGGGATGGCAGTCTGTCCGCGGGCTGTGGCTCTGGCTCCTCCTCAGTGACCCCCAACAGCGGCGGGACACCCTTTTCCCAGGATACAGCCTATTCCAGCTGCCGCCTGGACACACCCAACTCTTATGGGCAGGGCACCCCGCTCACGCCACGCCTGGGCACCCCCTTCTCACAAGACTCCAGCTACTCCAGCCGCCAGCCCACTCCCTCCTACCTCTTCAGCCAAGACCCAGCTGCCGCCTTCAAGGCCCGGCGCCATGAGAGCAAGTTCACAGACGCCTACAACCGCCGCCACGAGCACCATTATGTCCACAATTCTGCAGTGGCCCCTGTGGCTGGGGCCACAGCCACCTTCCGGGGATCCTCGGACCTCCCATTTGGGGCCATGGGCAGCACCGGGGGCAGCAGTGGCCCTGCCTTCAAGGCCCAGCCACAGGACTCGTCCACCTTCGCCCACACTCCACCTCCTGCCCAGGCAGCCCCTGCCTCTGGCTTCAAGTCATCTTTCTCCCCATACCAGACCCAGGCACCCCCATTCCCGCCTCCCCCAGAGGAGCCCACGGTCACTGCAGCCTTCGGGTCTCGGGACAGTGGGGACTTCCGCAGGGCACCGGCGCCCCCACCACTCCCGCCCACTGAACCTCTGGCCAAGGAGAAGCCAGGCACCCCGCCTGGGCCACCACCCCCTGACACCAACAGCATGGAGCTGGGGGGTCAGCCAACTTTCGGCTGGAGTCCTGAGCCCTGTGACAGCCCAGGAACCCCCACGCTGGAGTCGTCGCCCGCAGGGCCTGAGAAGCCCCATGACAGCCTGGACTCCCGCATTGAGATGCTCCTGAAGGAGCAGCGCACGAAGCTGCCCTTCCTACGGGAGCAGGACTCGGACGCCGAGCTGCAGATGGAGGGCAGCCCTGTCTCCTCTGCCTCCTCCCAGCTCTCCCCGCTCGCCTCCTTTGGTGCCAGCTCCCAGCTAGGCTTCCGCGGTCCCTCTCCACCCTCCTCGCCGCCCTCCAGCACGGGCCTGGAGGACATCAGCCCGACGCCGCTGCCGGACTCGGATGAGGATGACGTGCTGGACCTGGGCCTGGGGCCTCGGCCCCCACCTGAGCCAGGCCCCCCGGACCCTTCCTGTCTTCTGGGCCAAACAGCGGATGTGGCCTTGGACCTGGGTGGAGACAGGACCCCAACTTCAGAGAAGATGGATGAGGTACCGCTGTGTCTTCCCGTCTGTGTGGGATCGGCTGTCCACTTGTGTTCCCCTCCTGCCTCCTTGCAGTGTGTAGGATAAATGGCTGAGACAGGAATAACAGGGCCAGGGAGGCAAATAGAACAGCTGAGCTGAGAGTAAAAAGCTGCAGAGAAGCACCAGGGCTGTGACTGAGCAGCTGCTTTGGTTCTGAGCTCCCTGCGGCCACGGAGAGGAGGAAAGCCTGGCCAGGGTCTACTGCTCCGTGCGTCAGTGTGGTCCTCTTGAGTGGGGTTTGCAGAGGCCATGGAGGGTCTGATGCAGCCCCTTCTCTGCTGGGTGTGAGGGATGAGGGAGGCTGGCTGTGCTGCCCTCCGGGAGGGGAGCTGACCAGGGACCTGATCTCCTAAAGCTTGGTGCCCTCAGAGAGAAGGCAGAGTGGGGCGAGTGGGGTGCTGAAGTTCCCTGTGGCCAGCAGGGAGTGAGAGGTCCTTTGCAGGGGGAGCAGAAGCAGGCAGCTCACTGTCCTCTGTCCTCAGCTGAAAGCTGCCCAGCGCAGCAGGCCAGGATCCCTGGGAGACAGTGGGCGGCCAGGAGGAACTTAGCGCCCTGGGGGTACCACAGGTGCCTGCAGCCATCAGCTGGGGATGCAGCTTCTGGCACGGGTGTACGAGTCAGGGGAGCAGACAGGTGGGCAGAGGTAGGGGCAGCCTCGCGTTAGGGGGTGTTCACTGTGCCAGGAGCCTCCCGCTCAGCCATAGTAAAGAAGGGGTACCTGAGGACCTACAGCTGGAGTCTGGGGCGTCCCAGGACAGAACCCCCACTCGAGTGGGGCTGAGCTCCAGGCTAGGCCTCGGGGGCCCCCTGCTGGTGGCCGGGAGAGCAGCGCCCAAGCTTCTGGGGCCTCGGCGCGTGGGTCCCGTAGGTGTGAGCACAGTGCCCACAGCTATGGTCTAGGTGGGTTGAGCAGCGGGAGCCACGCAGAGGGGACCAGTACTGGGGGGCTCTCGTCTTCCCAGGGGCCAGAGGGTAGAAGTGCAAGGTCCAGACCTTGAGCCTTCGCTGTCCCTTAGGGGTTCTGTGACCTCAGGAAAGGCACTTTCCCTGTCCGAGTCTCCGTTTCGTCACCGGTGGGACGGGACTGTCTGAGCACCTGCCCCCTAGTGTAGCTTAAGCGGGGTGCTGCCTGCCTGTGTGCCCGCCCCGTGAATCTTGTAGGCTCCTGCCGGTCCCACCCCTGCCGCCCCAAGAGGGCTGGGCTGGCTCAGCCGGGCCCTGCGATTGGCTGGCTGCTCACAACCTTAACCCTCTTTCTGCTGCGAGCGAGGACAAGGACTTTCACAGCACTGGGGAGCTCTGGAGCAACCTGCGGGTCCTCTTATGCTGGGAGGGTGCGCCTGCGCCTGTGTGTGTGTGTATGGCATCTAGTAAAATTAAGAGCTTCCTGCTCTTTTTGTAGGTTTAGATCCTCACTCCCCTCCAAATTCTCTCCGAGACCGCTCAGCTCTCCATTGGCCTTCCTTTCAGGTGCTCCTAGCTCCACCCACACCAGGAAGACCCCGGTGCCTTCCTCTGGTTCCAGCCCCTGTGCAGTCAACTCCCCAAAGCCCCAGGCCCCAAGTTAAAGTCTCAGAGTCCTGGTTCCCAAAACCCCAGGCCATCTTTAAGTCTACCTTTTCTTTTTTCCTTTTTTTTGGCGGTACTGGTACCAGGGGTCAAACTCAGGACCTTGTGCTTGCCAGGCAGGCGCTTATTCCACTGAGCCATATCCCCAGCAACCCCCACGCCACTCTTGAGTCCTCCCTGCTCACCCCTTACCACTTTCTGCATTCCATCACTGCCCTGAAGAGCAGTGGTCCTAAGCCAGCATCCCAGCCCTACTGAGGCTCTCTGATCGGCTGGTCTCTCATTCTTCTCTTTTCTTTTTCCTTTCCCTTCCTTTCTTTCCTTCCTTCCTTTCTAAGCAGGGTCTTGCCATGTAGTTCAGGCTGGCAGTTTGTGGGGATCTTCCTGCCTCAGCCTTCCAAGTGCTGGGATGACTGGTGCACACCGCCACACCTGGCTTCTGGTCTGTTTTCTTACCTGTCAGAGGAATCATAGTGGAGCCCCACTTTGTTGTTTGTGTGAGTGTGTTGTGTGTATGTGTGTTTATGGTCTTTCTTAATAAGTAGTGCAGGCTGGCCTTGAACTTGGACTCATCCTGCTCAGCCTCCTGAGTGCAGGGATTACAACACCACACCTGGCAGGATGCCTGCTTTCTGGGGGGCTTCATGCAGATAGCAAACGAGAGCCTGGCGTCTGTGGCTTTCAGCCCCGCGGTGCCGTCCTAAGCGTGCTGGCCCGGGGTGGTGCAGTGATAGAGGGGAGAGCACAGCCGCCCCTCCGACTGAGCCCTCCGTGCCTCTGACCCTCCACCTCCGTCCCCGCCCTTGCACTAGGCGTCCTGGCCACAGAGGAGGGCCGGGCTGAGGGGTCACTTCCTGGGTGGTGCCCTGGCTTGGACACGTTACTTAAGCTGTGTCCTAACTTCCTCATTAGTGAAGATGGAAAGAACATGTCCTTGGCAAGTTGTTGGAAGGACTGGCCGAGTCACTGAGAGAAGTCTCGGCACGCAGGGGCATGCAGGGGCCCACAGACACGTTGGCCCTGAGCGCAGCTCCTGAGCGCCCCGTTAGCTGCAGCTGTCAGCCTGAAAAGGAGTCTGCTGGCCTCGCCTTCCCTTCCCTTCCCTCCCCCCTTTTTTTCTTTCTGTGACACCCTCCTCCCTCCTTCCTGTCTTCCTGCTGGTTATCCTTCCCCTCCTTTGTCTCAAAGCTCTGTTCGATAACATCAAGATGTCTTGGTCACGTTTGTGTCCCTAGTAGCTAGAACAGTGCCTGGCAAACTTGTGTGAATGCAAGGAACCTCCTGGTGACCCAGCGAGGCAGGTACTGTGATGCTCCTTACCGGACTGGAGAGATAGGCTTGGAGAGGCCGAGTGACAGATACACGGCCAGCGGTTGGACTCCACTTTGGTCTTGAGTCTGAGTCTTTTTTTTTCTTTACGGAGATAAAGGTTCACCATGTAGTTCAGGCAGCCTTAACTCTCAGCAGTCCTCAGAGCACTGGGAGGACCGGCATGGGCCACCCGCCCGGCTCCCTGGGTCTGGTAGGAAGCTGTGCCTCTGACAGGTGCTCCAGGGACCCAGGGGCACCTGCTTGCCCTCCTCACCCTTGCTCTCCCCCACAGGGCCACCAGTCCTCAGGTGAGGACATGGAGATCTCGGACGACGAGATGCCCTCGGCCCCCATCACCAGCGCCGACTGCCCCAAGCCCATGGTGGTGACCCCAGGGGCGGCAGCTGTGGCAGCCCCTAACGTTCTGGCCCCAAGCCTGCCATTGCCCCCGCCACCTGGCTTCCCACCGCTGCCACCACCGCCCCCACCACAGCCCGGCTTCCCCATGCCACCCCCACTGCCACCCCCACCACCCCCACCACCTCCGGCCCATCCCGCTGTGGCGGTGCCCCCACCACCCCTGCCGGCGCCACCCCCTGGGGTCCCTCCCCCGCCCATCCTGCCACCGCTGCCACCCTTCCCACCAGGGCTGTTTCCCGTGATGCAGGTGGACATGAGCCACGTGCTGGGTGGCCAGTGGGGCGGGATGCCCATGTCCTTCCAGATGCAGACACAGATGCTGAGCCGGCTGATGACCGGCCAGGGCACCTGTCCCTATCCACCCTTTATGGCCGCTGCAGCCGCTGCTGCCTCAGCCGGGCTGCAATTTGTCAACCTGCCGCCCTACCGCGGCCCCTTCTCTCTGGGCAATAGTGGGCCCAGTCGCGGGCAGCACTGGCCGCCCCTGCCCAAGTTCGACCCCTCGGTGCCACCCCCGGGCTATGTGCCACGCCAGGAGGACCCGCACAAGGCCACAGTGGATGGTGTTCTGCTGGTGGTGCTGAAGGAGCTTAAAGCCATCATGAAGCGGGACCTGAACCGAAAGATGGTGGAGGTGGTGGCCTTCCGGGCCTTTGACGAGTGGTGGGACAAGAAGGAGCGGATGGCCAAGGTGAGGCGGGCATAGTGGGAACCGGCCACACACCTGTTGCCTGGCCCCCGATGCTGTCCTGGATACACCTCTGTCTGCTACGAGTGACAGCCAGATGGAGGCAGAAGTTCACTTCCTCACTGACCCTCACCGTGCTTCGTGTGCCTAGTAGCTGCTTGGGGCCAGTGGCACCAGCAAGAGCACAGTGCCCAGAGTACCCACACCCTAGTGCCTTCTCCTGTGTTCGCTGGCAGAGTCCTGTCTCGGCAGGACCAAGGGCTCTTTTCCTCTTTCACAGAGCACTGCTCTCTCAGAAATCTTACAAGTATTGTACAACCCCTCTCTCTACAGGAAAGAACATTTTCCAGCCAGTGTGGTGGTACACACCTGTAATCCCAGCACTTGTCCCAGCACTCAGGAGGCTGAGGCAGGAGGATTGTTGTGAGTTTGAGGCCAGCCTGGGCTACAAAGTGAGCTCAAGGCCAGCCTGAACTGCATAACGAGACCCTGCCTCAAAAAGACAAAAACCCCAAAAACACAAAAAAACCACTTTTTTTTTTTGAGCTGGGATATTGATTGCTCTGATGTCCAACATCCAGACTGACCCCAAACTCCTGGGCTCAAGCATTCCTCCTGCCTCAGCCTTCTGAGTACCTAACCCCACACATGTGCCTGGCATCTCTAATACTTTAATATTTTAAAATCCCCTCACTTACTGCCCTTCTCCCAGTCCCTCGCTCTGCTCTCCCCAGAGGTGAGTGTTGCTGCCCCCCCCATATGCTTTGGGCAGTGCCGCCACAATTAGGAGCTTATTCACTGCAGCCCCAGGTGGGTAACACCAGTTGGCCTGTTCATCTGTATAATGGGGCAATAAAACCCGAGTGAACCCTGGGGCACCGCTGCTGGATGAGTTTTATGAGACTTAGGTATGTCAGCCCCGCTGGGTCAGTAGCAGGACTGAGTGAAGAGCAGCCCCTGCCCGAGAGCCCTGCTGCCTGCCACCCTTCAGTGCAGCTCCGTTTGCTCTGGTCTCACGCCCCTTAGAGGCGAAGTGTTGGAGACTGTAGGGGTAGCCTCAGCAAAACAGTCTGTGGGTGCTAAGCTTATGTGTGTTTGGGGGGTGCAGGGTGCCGAACCCAGGGCCTTTGCATTGAGCTGCAGCCCCTAGCCCTTATTATTTTTTATTTTGAGACATGTTCTCACTATGTCAGTAAGTTGCCCAGACTGGGCTCACACTTGAAATCCTCCTGCCCCACCCTCCCAGAGTGCTGGGATTAGAGACATGTGGGCCATCGTGCCGGGTTTGTGGGTGCTGTGTAGTGCAAGAGTAGGGCGGCATGATGCTTCCCTGTGAGACTTGGGTACGGGTGTGTGCCTAACAGTACCCGGACTGCTTTAGCAGTGCCGCTGTTGCTGCCACTGGGGAAAGGCTGCCTGCGGGGGTGGCGCCTTCACCATGACTGTCCACTCCCTCAACAGGCCTCGCTTACCCCCGTGAAGTCAGGGGAGCACAAGGATGAGGACAGGCCAAAGCCCAAAGACCGAATTGCCTCGTGTCTGCTGGAGTCGTGGGGCAAGGGCGAGGGCCTGGGCTACGAGGGCCTGGGGCTGGGCATCGGGCTGCGCGGCGCCATCCGCCTACCCTCCTTCAAGGTCAAGAGGAAGGAGCCGCCAGACACGGCATCGTCTGGCGACCAGAAGCGGCTGCGGCCCTCCACCTCGGTGGACGAGGAGGATGAAGGTGCGCGCTGCCCCTGCCCCTGCCCCTGCCCTCCAGGGTTCCCTGGACCCCCACGCAGCTCACTGTCCTCCCCCACAGAGTCTGAGCGCGAGCGCGAGCGAGACCCGGCCGACGCCCCCTGCGAGCTGGCCAAGCGGGACCCCAAGGCCGTGGGCGTGCGGCGGCGGCCTGCGCGGCCCCTGGAGCTGGACAGCGGTGGGGAGGAGGACGAGAAGGAGTCCTCGTCGGCGTCCTCGTCCTCCTCGGGGTCCTCGTCCTCGGGGTCCTCGTCCTCCTCGCCCTCGTCTTCGGCATCCGACAGGGAGGAGGGGCGGGAGAGCACGGAGGAGGAGGAGGAGGAGGAGGAGGAGGAGGAGGAGGAGGAAGAGGAAGAGGAGGGCCCGCGGCGCGAGCGAGGCCGCCGGGGCCGGGGCTCGTCCACCTCGTCCACTTCGTCCACATCGGAGAAGGTGCGGGGCGGGCGAGCAGGCAGGGGGTGCTGGGCGTGCGGGGGGACCCGGGCCTCTGCTCACCTGGCCCTCGGTGCCCGCCCCCAGGGTGACGACGACGAGGACAGTGAGGACCAGGAAGAGTCTGAGAACGAAGATGACGCGGCCGCGCTGTCGGGGGTGAGCGAGAAGGACGACGGGGACTCGGAAGGAGGTGAGCAGCACAGGTGTCGCTGTGGGAGCAGCGGGCGGACGGCGGGCACCGCTGTGTCCATGGCCTGAGAGCAGCTAGGAGGGGCTTTTGGCCAAGACAGTGGGTTAGACGGGCTGCCCAGGGTGGGAACTGGACAGGCATGGCGAGCATGCTGAACACTGCTGGAACTGTTCCCTTTAAAGTGGATATTGTGGGGCCAGGGATGTAGCTCAGCAGCACAGCGCCTGTCTGGAAGTTAGAGGTCCAGAGTTCAATTCCTGGTACCAAAAATAAATAAATAAAATGAACATTATGGCCAGGTGTGGTGGTGCACACCTGTAATCCCAGAACCTGAGAGGCTGAGGCAGGAGGATCACAAGTTCAAGACCAGCCTGCACAATTCAGCTATACTTTGTCTCAAATTGAAAAGCAAAAAAGAGTTGAGGATATAAATCAGTGGTGGTGCTCCAGCCTGCTGTTTGTATCATTGGAAGCTCTGAAAGGTTCACCATCACTGCCCTGAATTCAGTCTGCAGTGCCAGAGAAAGCAAGCAAGCAAACCCGGCGACACCTGCCACGGGCCTCACCCTGCCTGAGGGCTGTGCTTAGCCAGGTCCCCCCAGTATGAGGTTCTGGGGAGGTGTCGGGCAGGGGGCTGGGACCCCACAGATGGTGATGTGGCTTCTTGCCGTGTCCCCTACTCAGAGGAGACGGTGAGCATCGTCATGTCGAAGGCCGACGCGGACTCCTCCAGTGAGAGCTCTGAGTCTTCAGAGTTTGGGTCCAGCTCCGAGTCCTCGTCCGAGTCCTCAGAGGATGAAGAGGAGATGGCTGCGGAGGAAGAGGAGGAGGAGGTGGCGGCAGCCGTGGCGGCAGTGGTAGAGGAGACTGTGCCTCCTGCAGGTGCTGAGGACACTGAACCGGTCAGGGAGGAGGCAACCCTGGCCCCAGGGGCACCTGCCGTGGAGCCGCTGGTCACACAAGGCGAGGTGGACAATGAGGCTGAGGACTCAGCCCCTGGGGAGCGGACCCCCACCATGGAGGAGCCCCCTCTTCCTGTGGCTGGTGAGGAGCCAGCAGGGTCCAAGGAGCCCCCCGAAGAGCCAACCCCAAACCAGGAAGCAACCATGTTGATGTCACCAGAGCCCCCTCCCAAGGAGGCAGAGGTGCCGCTCACCAAGTCCCCGGAACGAGTTCCAGGTAGGGCTGTGACCTCGAGGGGGGGCAGGTGGGTGGGTGTGTGGGTGCTTGTTGTCAGAAATAGGTTCCCCTGAAATGGCACCCACAGAACACACCTCCCTGGTGCAGCCCCACAGGGTAGAGGGACGTGATGTCCATCGAGCTGGTACTGAGCCTGACTCCGGGATTTGAGCCACAGGGACTGTGCTGTCCTTGTTCCTCAGGGCCAGGCTTTCCTTGGACCATGGCTCCCAGCAGATGTTTGCAAAGGGGGGTGGCAGTGTTGTGGTCACTTAATAACAGTCGAGGGGGCAGCTTCGGGGTGCCAGGCCAGGGGAGGGGCCTGTAGGCTCCACACCCGCACAGTCCTGTCCGAGCTGCACTAGGCCAGGAAAGCCACGGCGCCTCCTTCAGCTGAGTTCCTGGCAGTCACAAGTGTACCCTCCGTGCTGCAAAGCTCTGGCCACCAGATACAGTGTGGCTGCCGGTCCCCCAAAACGTGGCCAGAGCTGCTGGGGAACTGAGTTCCTTTTAACTTAGATAGACAAGCATGGCTCTGCTTACTTTTTCCAAAGCCCTTCAGGACAGGAGAGAAAACTGGTGTATTTTGTTCATAGTATTTTGCTTTGTTCCTTTGACCACAGGTGTCTGAATAGTAGCTCAGTGTTAAGGTTCTGTTGGTCCCTCTGAAGCAATACAGCAGTGGGCCAAGTAGATAAAAATATCTGTCCTTATGAGGCTTATACGCAGCGAAGGCCAGGCATAATCCCAGCACCTGGGAGGCTGAGGCAGGAGGGTCAGCACAAGTATGTGCCTAGCCTACGCTGCATAGTGAATTCAAGGCCAGCCTGAACTGCATAGTGAGATCTTGTCCTTAAAAAAAAAAAAAAAAAAAAAGGAAAAAGAGCATAGAGGAAGGTTGATAACTTTGTCTCCTGTGTCCTTGCTTTATCTACCAATGTTCATGAAGCACCTGGCTGGTGCTGAGCACCCTTCGTGTGGCTGACTGGGAACAGGGTCTGCCCTCACAGGACGGGGCACAGGTGCAGAGCACTTAGTGGGGCAGCAGCCTAGGGCACCTCGAGTGAGTCCTGGCAACCTGGCTCCCATCCCTGCCTGTCTCTCCGCAGAGCAAGATGTGGAAGCGGAGCCTGAGCCCCCTCCGATGCCGGCCCTGCCCCCGCAACCACCCCCGCCCCCGCCCCGGCCGCTGCGGCCTCCCAGCCCACCCCCAGAGCCCGAGACCCCGGAGCTCCCACCCCCACCCGTGCCCCTGGAGCCCCCTCCGGAGGACCAGCCCCCTCGAACTCCAGGCCTCTGTGGCAGCCTGGCCAAGTCACAGAGCACAGAGACAGTACCGGCTACCCCTGGTGGGGAGCCCCCACTCTCGGGGGGCAGCAGCAGCCTGTCCCTAAGCTCCCCGCAGGTGCCCGGTAGCCCCTTCTCCTACCCATCCCAGTCCCCCAGCCTGAGCAGCGGGGGCCTCCCGCGGACACCAGGCAGGGACTTCAGCTTCACACCCACCTTCCCCGAGCCCAGTGGGCCCCTGCTGCTCCCCGTCTGCCCCCTCCCCACTGGCCGGCGTGACGAGCGCCCTGGCCCTCTGGCCTCCCCGGTACTGCTGGACACTGGCCTGCCCCTCCCACTGCCCCTGCCCCTGCCCCTGCCCCTGGCATTGCCTGTCCCTGTCCTGAGGGCACAGGCTCGGGCCCCCGGGCAGCTGCCACCCCTGCTCCCTGCCCCTCTGGCCCCCTGTCCACCCCCCATCAAGAGGAAGCCGGGCAGGCCCCGGCGGTCCCCGCCATCAATGCTGTCCCTAGGTGGGCCCCTGGTCCGGCCACCCGCGGGGGTTACCCTTGGGAGGGACCTCCTGCTCCTGCCAGGCCAGCCACAGACCCCCATCTTCCCTAGCACCCATGACCCCCGGGCTGTGACCCTGGACTTCCGGAACGCGGGGATCCCAGCCCCCCCACCGCCCCTGCCCCCCCAGCCGCCACCTCCCCCACCTCCACC